>PVJD01004477.1:0-135829 GCA_004026545.1 Mormoops blainvillei | reverse complement strand
CTTCTCTCTCCCCACCCCCTCTCGCTCCCTCGCTCCCTCTCCCCCCCCACCCCACCCCAGAGTAGCTCAGCTAGATGCTGCCGCACTGGTGGAGTTAAGAAATGGGGAAAAGCCTAAGCTGAGTTGGGGGCAGGGAGAGAGAGGCAGAGGGAGAGCGGGAGAGCCACCTCCTGGGTCCTGGTAAGATGGCAGAGGAGAGGTGAGCCCTTTGGAGAAACAGCAGTGGCCACACACGTGTGCTCACATACACACACTGGGAGGCAGTCTGAGCTCCAGGAAGAGCAGAAAATTACTCCCGTCAGCTTGAGATTGGGGGAGTGGGGAGATAAGAGAGCTGGTGGACCCAGTACTGGGGTTTCTGCTGAATGTTTAGGGGGTTTTCTTCATTACTGTTAGGAAAAATGTGTTCCCTAAGGATCTAGCCTTTCTTCACTGTATAATTGAGCACAGACCTGAGCTACTTGTTAAAATAAATCTACAAAATGTGTAAATGTGCGAGTAAACGTAACAGAAGGTTCAACTTGTACCCAGGATATTTTTTAAGTGGATCTTCAAAAAAATTTTTTAAAGCAGCAATCCTAGAGAGCAGTGGGGAGGAGAATAGTAACAAGTAGTGTAAACTCTGAGAGCTGTGAAGTGTGATGCTAAAGTTACTGATTGCCAGGCTGCTGGAATTTATGGAGGGTGGGCATTGCAAGTTGGAGGGGGAAGGGTGAGTCTCTGTGAGCTGTTCTCTAGGAATGGGGGGGGGGATGGGAATGAGGTGGTATAATGAATATGGCAAGAAGCAAGAAGGAATTTGATTGGTGTGGAGGAGAAGGAAGGTGGGGATATAAAGGGGTAGAACAGAAAGACAAAAAAAAAAAAAGTACTGCATTAAAAAGGGAAAAGAAAAATGGAAGCCCAGAGATTGAAACATGCGGAGTGAAGGAGATGGTAAAGGCAGGCATAAAATGTGAGCAAAAGAAGCACAAAGGATGTGCAAATCTGCAGATGGCATGAAATCAGGAGGGCCAATTGAGATAAAATAGAAGACAGGATGATTATGTGACATTCATAGTTTTGGCATGTTGTGGAGTCCCCATCCTGACAAGGTCTCTGCCCAGGCCAGGATGGCTATCCTCCAAGAGCAGGGTCTGAATGGAAGCTCAGCACCTAACTGGAGCACTAAACCACTTTTGTACTTTTGCATTAAGGCGGCTTATAATAAAATCTTCAGAATCTTCCTCTACGAAATTTAAATGATGTGAACACACATCAGTCACTCCTTGGTAGGGGTACAATAGGAGTACATTGCGACGTTTTACAATTATACTAACTAAATGGCTTATCACTACCTAAAACTCACCACATCCAAGACACATTTGTGTTTCTGCTTCCTTTTCTCCTTAATGTGCTTCTCCATTTTGGTTGATCCCTAGAACTGTCTGTACTGTTTCCCATTCATGATGGTGGTGGTGGTGATAATGACAATAAAAACTTTTGATTGGGTACTTACTTTATTCTCAGCATTTTCTCAAGTATCTATACCATGAAGTCATTTCTGTTAAGACTATCTCCATTTATAGATGATAAAAAATGAGATATCAAGAGGTTAAATAACTTGCCTGACATCACACAGCAAGGTAGAAGTGGAGCTGTGATTCCGAAACCCCAGCTCAATTAATCAATTATGCCCTCTGACCTGAGTAGCCCAGCCTCTCCATGGCACCCCAAGTCCTATTAGCTATAAAGCACACTGTTTCTTTCTGCACCCAGGGCTGGGTTTGGATCCTCTCATTGAACCAGGGAACTTCTAACCTCCCCTCAACAGGTTATGAACTTACTGTCTTCTTCTAGGTGGTGGTGACTCACTATACACAAGGCCTGCTAGGCGAGAATGCATGGAGGGTCGGCTTAACCTCAATGACTTCTTACTTTATAGATTGCCAGGCAGTGGATTGCAAAGACCAAGAAGACATCTCTTCTTTAAGAAAACCTAAAAAGCAAACTAAAAACACCCACAAGGTGTTAATGATAATGATGAGGAACAACAGCTAACATTTATTAAGTACATACTTATATTAAACAACCCTATAAGATATAAACTGTTATTGCTCCCATTTTCTAGATGAAGAAACTGAGGCACAGAAGCTCAGTAATGGCCTCCATTCACTTAGTCAGGAAGTGCTGGTTGAGGTGCGGAGCCAGATAGCCTGCTTCTCCAGGGACCATGATCGCTACCACTATGCTGCCCTGCTGAGGGAGTGGGAAGAATGGTTTCAGTTATTAGACTGTAAATCCAAATGCTCAGTGAAAGAAAAAGGAGAGAGGCAATAATACTTCTAATATTTTTACTTGTCTTGTTTAATCATATGATACCTTCCATGAGTAGAAAATGAAAAAGAAAGTATATGCCAAGGCCCCCAAACAGCCTCAATTTTCCAGGTCCTCCCAGTTGCAGAGGACAGAGACTCCCCACTCTGAGTCAGAACATGTCGATAGGAGCAACAGGTCAGACTGTCTTGCCTCCAGCACTGATGGCTTCTACCTGCCAGCTACAAAGAGAAAAAAGAAAATCCAAGTGGTAAAGTGAGCAAGGTCAATGTATGAGTGTTTCTAAGTTTATTTTTACAAGACTTCTGAATGTTAAGCATGGACTGTAGAAGACAATGCCCTGGACCCTTGGGAAGAAACCTGGATTCTAGTACCAGCTCTAACACTCACCAGTGTGTGAACCAAGCCCTGCTGCCTGAGCCTTGTTTCCTCAGTTATAAAATGAGCTAATGACACTTGCCCTAGAACCCTCTCCAGCAATGAAATGCTACCATTCTAATAATTATGCATTTGATGAGGAAAAGATTAAAAGCCAAGGTAGAAGATGAAAAATATGTTTGGGTGCACATGTGCTGGAAAGGGTGGTAGCATAAAGAGAATGAGAAAAGACCCCCATTGGGCTGGTATACCCACATTATGGCACACCTCTTCCAAATAACTACATAATGGCTATTTTTCATTTTATTTTGTTTCACTGCTAGAATTCCCATCAGTAACAAATTCACTTGCATTAGTTATAATCATTTTAAAAATGCAAACACTTCTAGAAGGTATAAGGAAAATTGCCTGTCATAGGTCAGCGTGAATTATTTCATTAGGCTACTTTCCTCCAAATACATGGTTCATACCAAATAATCATTTAGATTTGAGGGTAAACTGGAAAGATTAGGGGAAGCAGGTAGACAGTTTTAGAACTTAGAAGACTCTTTAGTGTAACATAGGCCTGTTTTGGAGGTTGATCAGAGCAAGAGAAAGATAAGGGGCACTAGGAGATGTCATAAAGCATGAGAGGGCAAGGAGATACTAGAGGCAAATAGTCTGCTTCAAAATCTCATCTGGGGCAAACCTGGGGTTAAAGAAAGACAGACCCTGGCTTCATTTTCCTCCACACTCTTTCCCCGTTCCCTGCATCTAGCATGTGCTCTTGATAGGTTCCTATGGGTCTTCGGAGCTTAAGTTTCATTTAAAATGTGGTTAGTTTGGTTTTTTAAAATGAGGGGAAAATGCTCAGCTTTCCAACCATCCAACTTAAAATTAAAGTTAAAAGACACAGACCATTCATAATTTACTATCTATCTACTCATATATATTTAAGTGTGGGGAGAAAATGTAGGAGTCAGACAAAAGAGGCTTTTCTCCACATTTCTGGAAGGTGAATTGTCTGATATAAAGGAGAGAATCAAGCAGAAAATCAAGAAATAAGTTTCAAGGTTCACCAAGATAAAATAACAATTTAGAGGCAGGCAAGATTAGAACTCACCAAACTGAAAACAGCCCGCTCTTCTAATAACAAATAAATTATATAAAAATAAAGCCACCCCTCAATGATTAAAAGACGCGGTGAAGTTATTGGGTTCTGGAATTAAAAGATCTCAGTTTCCAATGGCAGTGTGTTTATAAGCTAAATGACCTTGGCCAAGTCTTTTAACTTTTTTAAGGCCCACTTTTCTTATATTCCCCATGATATCATGAAGTATTGAGTTACTATGTTAAGAAGCTTTATAAATAGTAAAGTGCTATACAAATTTTAGCTGGTACTATGTGATAACGTCATAAGAATTAAGAACACTAACTATGTACTGGGTATGCTCTTTATATACTGTATTTCATTTAATCCTCCCAACTCACCCTATAAGAAGAGTGCTCCTACAGGGACAAGGGATTATATGGTGTTTATGTACTTTGTCTATACAGCCAAACGAACACAGCATTGAGCTACAGGCTCTACTGCTCTGATTTTGGAAAAATTACTCAACCTTTCTGAGTTTCAATTTCTTCATTTGTACAATGAGGATATTAATAATACCTTTCTCATGGGATTATTTTGAGGAAGAAATGAGATAATGTATGCACGTGACATAATTAGCACAGTGCCCTGCACATAAAAAGTAATCAACAAATGTTAGATGTCACATTTGTTCTCATTTTAGACTTGAGGAGATTAAGGTCATACAGCTTGTAAACATAAAGGTCCCAAACCTGGTTCTGTCTGATGTAGAGCCTCTGCTCTTTACTGCTTTCATATTATCTATCTTGCCATTGATTTTTCTGAACCACAGATAATTGAAAAGACATACTAATTGCATTATCATTTGTTTTACCTTAATTACGTTCCACTTGAACTGTTAGTCTGTAAACATAACTACTCAAGGAAAATATTTTCCATACAGAGCATCTTAGGAGAAATGGTGTTGTTATTTAAAAATACTATTTGAAAGGATCCCTCAAAGTAAACCAGAGTAAAGTTCAAGAATCTCAGAACAGCATTGTGACAAAGTCATGTTTAATTTTTTTAAATTTTATTTTTATTTTTGATTTTAGAGAGAGGGGAAGGAAGGGAGAAGGAAAGGAAGAGAAACATCAGTGTGAAAGAGAAGCATTGATTGGCTGCCTTCTGTATGCTTCCCTACTGGGGACTAAACCTGCCACCCAGACATGTGCCTGACTGGAAATTGGACCTGCGATCTTTCTTTGGTTTTTGGGACAATGTGCAACCAACTGAGCCACACAGGTTGGGCACAGACTCGTGTTTTAGAATTTAAAAATTATTAGCCCTCGTTGGTGTGGCTCAGTGAATTGAGTGCCGGCCTGTGAACCAAAGGTTTGCCAGTTTGATTCCCAGTCAGGGCACATGCCTGGGTTGTGAGCCGGGTCCCCAGTTGGGGGCACATGAGAGGCAAGCACACATTGAGGTTTCTCTCCCTCTCTTCCTCCCTCCCTTATCTCTCTCTCTAAAAATAAATAAAATCTTTTTTAAAAGTGTAAACAAAACATTTTTAAAAATAATTTAAAAATTATTAGTTTAAATTTCATCTTCTTTTCTTCCAAGATAAGCTTCAGGTCAATAAATCAAGTGGCCAAAAGCTACAGCATAAGAGAAAGGAGACAAAGGCATTTAGGAAATCCACAAACTGTAATATACTTCTGCCTAAAGCTTGAAGAGATGTGTAAAAATTAAGAACTACGATTTTTATAGCCCTCCCCTAAAAAAAGTTTAAGGAAGCACACCTGACTTTTAAAAAAGGTATTAATAAGTGATTCACATTACTGAACTCTGGTGAGAGATGGCGGGTAAAAATAGTCCATTATTGTAGTGAAAAATAGAAATCCTGTTCCTTTAGAATCAATGAATACAGATTTTTTATTGTTCTTACACTACAATAAATTAGAAGAATGGGCTCACAGTGGGTAGGCTGCGGGAATAACCATCCTGGAAGTGACCAACAGACTAAATGCCCCAAGGTCTTAACACATCATTTTTAAAGCACATTTATTTTATTCTTTTTCTTTTTCCTGGCAACTTTCTGTAAAAGCTCTAACTGTTGTGAAATACCTATGAATGCTTTTAAAGGAGACTGCTAATCAGAAATTTGCTTAAGTTCATATCTGTTTGATTCATACTTTTAATTGCTTTTTAAGTGGGTTAACTAATGATAAATTGGAGTTCTATACATTTCGTGAGGAGATGTGGCACATCTGTATTACACATTCACACACAGTCCTCTTGGGAGAAAGATCAGCCTTGATCTGCATTATTAAGTACTGCAACTATGAAAGTGTTGGGGTGTCTATTGTGAACAAAGTATGTGTGTAATGATACAACTGGTGTTTCAGTGGAACAGAAAAGCCTCTTTGTCCTGTCCCCTCTCTCTTCCAATTGGGATGTGGAAGGGAGCTTAGAAGACCGGAAAATATCTTAGACTCAATGTTAGACAAGGCCAGGAAGACACAAGCAGGAACACAGTGCATTTGCTGTAGGCTGTATCTGTATCTCCTCCTGAAAATCAAATCTGTTTCTGCTTGGTGAAGTTTACAGCTCATCAGAGCAGAAAGAGACAGCAGAGCCACCAGTGGGAGCAACTGGTTTTGGTAAACAATGAGCCAACTTCTCCCCCAAGGGAACAGATCAAAGGAGATGTAATCAACAACGGAGAAACACTCTACAGCAGTTACTGAGCCAGCTAGGGAAGGACTGCCTTTCTTGATTGACCTTGGTGGCTGCAGTGGCTGAGCTACCCCAGCCTTGGTTAATGGGCAGAGGGTATGATCTGGGGCACGCAGCTGCTCCCAAGCCTGCCTAGAGGCCAATATAGGCAGCAGCCAGTGAAGCCACTAGCCACAGCTAAGTAATTCTCTGTTCAAACAGGTCTTGAGTTCACTTTGGGCTGACTCAGAGATGTACGTATAAAAGAATTTCTCACTAAACACGCTCCAGAGTTTCAGTTGTTCTGCCCTGCAAAGCTGGAAAGAGATAATTGATTTGAAACAATTATTGTTGCATTCATAGCACATCTGGACTTGAGGTTGTTTGACCTCTGAAAACCTGGAATGGAAATAATGCAATTACCTGAGCTAAAGACAATTGAATTTTTAAAAAACACTGAAGCCAGGAAAAGGAAATGTATCTTTTATGCCACATGGCTTTGCCTAGCAATAGAAGATATATCTTTTATAAAGATGAAAGATGCATTAAAGACTGATAAGAGGCTGGTGTTTTCAATTCAGTTTAATAAGCATTTGCTGTTACCTGTTGTGTGTAAAATGCTGCTAGCCCTGGAGACACCAAAATGAATAAGGCTGTGATCTTGTTCTAAAGGAGCATACCATCCACATAGCGGAAAAGAGGGAGCTGCCCACAAGTAACCACAGTACAAGCCATCATGAGATAATTGAGACCATTAAGTATTACAGGCATTTTGAGGTGTATGCCCAATACATTCCCCTCATTCTTGGAGAATAACCCCTGGACTCCCACTCAGATAAGTCCAGCACTTATGTTTATATCATGCAGACAGTTGCCTTGGTCATTAAGACCCTCTCTCTCCCAGAAATTTAAAATTGGGATTCACAGAAGCTAGTTGATCTCTATTAACTCTTGGACTGCGTCAACTGCTGAGGAAAAAAAAAAAAAAAAGCAATGAAATCAGCTTACTCAGAGAAGTAGAGATGCAAGTCCGTGTGGCCTGAGAGAGAGAAAAAGAAAGAGAGATTGAGAGAGTGAAAGAGAAAGGTTCTTGTCATCTTTCCAAACTATGGCTCTAGCCCTGGTGGAGGCTTCCTGAATTTAAATCTCTTAAGATCATCCTGATTTTAAATATCCCCCTAGACTAGTTCTAATGGGCTTCTTTTTCTTGCAGCCAATACAGTGATAGGAAAGCTAGGATGCCAAGCACATCAAGTAAATTGATCTCCCAATATTGAGGCCTCGTTGGGATTATGGTAGGTGAAAACAGTACAATATATAGTACCGTAGAAGTACTGTGAGAATTTGAGGAGGGAGCAGCGTTTATTTCTTCAGCAGAATATTGGGAAGGCTTCACAAAGGACGTGGCATGTGATCTAGACCTAGAGTAAGACTGAAACAGATTTGGTGGGATAATGCATTTCAAACAAATGAGAAGGTACTTCTGACTGAAAAGGTAGGAAGTTTGTATTAAGATAGAACTTCTACACTTCACTGCATGTCTAATTTTTATCCAGGCTCCAGAATGGCAATCCAGTTTTCTCCCTATGACCTGAGGGCCAAATTCATCAGCCTGTTGCTGTGTTGTATACTACAGCCCACAATCTAAGAATGGGTTTTGCAGTTTTAAATAATGGCTGGAAAAAATCAAAAGAAGAATCATATTTCTTGATATGTGAAAATTATATAAAATTCACATTTTTGTCTCCATAAATGAAGTTTTATTTGGAACACAGTCACCATCATTTCTTCACATGTCGTCTATAGTTGCTTTCACACTATCACCACAGAGTTAACTAGCTACAACAGAAAACATTAAGGGCTTCAAAGCTTAGACTATTTCTACCTGGCCCTTTGCAGAAAAAATTTGCTGACCCCTGCCCTATACTTTAGCCTCCAGAGGTTTCTTTTAAATATTTGGGATGTGAAGATCGAATATCCATTCATAGACAAAATGGGGGATTAACACGTACTTCACTACTTGTAGTGCTGTTTCAGGAATCATCCATAATATTTGGGAAGTGAACAAAGACATGTGAAATGGTATGACATACCTCAGATCCCATATTATATGTAGATAGAGATATATAAATGTAAATATTGACAGAAAAAAAAACTGAAAAAATATGCAAAGAACTGTCAATATTACCTCTAAAATGTGAATTATGGAGAACTTTATTTATAAAATAGCAACACTAATAATATCCATAATATTCATTAACTGCTTACTATGTGCCAACCAGTGTGCTCAATGCTTTATGTATTTATCATATTTAAATTTCCCAAGAACCCTATGATATTAGAACTGTTGTTGCCCTTATTCAACAAATGAGGAAAGTGAGGCACAGAGGAGTTAAGTAACATGTCCAAGATCACAGTTAGTATCAGTAGAGCCATAATGTAACACAAGCAGTCTTATCCAGAGATTTTCCTCTTGCCAGCTCACAACACTTAGAATTCTTTTTTTTTTTTTTAAACAGGCTTAATTCACTTAATTCTTCTTGTATAAAATTTTGTGGTGGCCACAGGTGGAGTCTGGGTTCCCTGCACAGAAACTCTGGGGTGGGTCTTTAGAACACGGTCAGTGAATTCCTGAGAGACCTGGCGAGCACAGTCTCTTTCCAGAGGTTGGGGTGAGATAATTGTAGGGCTTCAAAATGTCATCGAAGGAGGCCTTGGCTAGTTTACCCAGGGTGACAGTGCAGCCCCCAGCTGAGGTGTGGCCGTCGTGGATACCAGCCATCAGCAGAAGCTTCTGGGGCACAGGGGCTGAGACAGGCCAGTGTCCCTGGGGGTGAGGATGAGGCACTCTGGCATAGAGCCATGGCAACCAGTCACGTTGGTTGAACGGTGTGGAGCTTGTCGCTCTCTTTCCTCTAGGAGACTTGCTGTACAAGGACAATAGAGACCTTGGCCAGGGTGATGGTCTCATGGATGGCAGTGGCTACTTCCTTTGAGCATTCAACATCCAGACCGACATGTCCATTGTAGTCTCCAGTGTTGACAAATGCCTTGAACCAAGTCCTCCGGTCAACACAAGCCTGCTTTTAGGTGAGCATAATCTTCAAAACCTCAACTATGTGGGATGCCCCCAAGAAACTGTCAGTGATCTCAGATTCCTTAATGGGCAGAGAGAAGAGATAATTCTCCTCCAAGGGACTTGATCTTCATGGCCTTGGCCAGGTGGTCCATCTGATGCCAGGGATCCACTCCTGGTCCTCGGGCTCAACCCCGACACCGACCTCATCCTAGGCCATGACTTCAGCCCTAGATGTGGCTGCCAAAACCTCTACAGAAGCTGCCAGTGGCCTCCCATTCCAGGGCCCCGGGCCCTTTCACCACAGCAGCGTCCCCTGCCATTTGGCGTTTCCTCAGGGGAAAAAAGCCACGCTTACCACTCTTATGTTATATTTTTCCTGTTTGAATTTTTTAACACTGACTATCACTTTGGAAATTAGGAAAAACACGTACTTTAAAAATAAATAAATGTATAAGTACATAGCATGGTGCCTGGACACACTTTAATGTGGTGATGATAAAGAGGAGAAGATAATGATGATTTATTGATCCTTTCCTATGACCCAGGTCTAGTACAATGTCCTAAGCACTTTGCACGCTAATTTAATCAAAGAGGCATTTGATAAGTTGGTTATTATTGCTGTTATTATTCCTATTACCGCCATGTGTTTCTCAGAGCCCCAGATATGGGCTGGGGCTGTGAGGGTCTGAGAGGTACATGGCATCCCAAGTCTCCATTCCAAGGGTTAGGAAAAAGCTGTTCTTTTTTCTTTTCTTTTCCTTTCTTTTCTTTTCTTTTTTTTTTTGATTCTTTCTTTCTTTTTTCTTTTTTTCTAAGAGAAAGTCTATTTAGAAAGTTACAGAGACAGAAGGAGTGAGCAGTAGAGGAAATGGGCTTAGGTAACAAGTTATGGAGGCAAAAGATGGTGCCCTTTGAGATTAGGAGAGGCAAGTGTAAAGGTAAGGTAAAGGTAAGGTCCTGGGGGGAAGAAGAGGGAAAGGGGAAAAGATGCAGGCAAGCTCCTGGAGAGGGGGCACCAAAGAAGCTCTTCTTAATATTCCCCCCCGCCACTTCCTTGCAATTTTAGGTGGTCAGAGAAGAAATGAGATAAGTGGACTAGGTGGCTGCTAGGGTAAGGTGAAGAATGGTTCTAAGTCTGGTTCTGACACCTACTTATTAGCTCTGTGACCTTGCTCTAGACCTTACATTGTTACAGAGGAACATATTTGTGCTGTTTTTCTAATTCTACCGTGCTTAACAAGATGGTAGGTGTTCAAAGTCACTGCAAAGGCCTGGCTGCCCCACTAGCAGGCCTCCTATAGCCTTAGAGTCTCTCATGAAAGATTCATTTCTTTGGCTTAAAGTGTTGCCAAGGAGAGGTGACATATTAATGTCATGTGATTTAATGTCATGGAATCACAAGATGTTAGAGCTAGGAGTCACCTACAGCCTAGAGCCTCATTGTTTCTGTAGCTTAACCAGTTCTTTCCTTTTTCCATTAACAGTGAGAGAGGTGTCCCTGCTCCTGTCTAACCTAATCCTTTTCCCTATACTCTGAATTCTGCCCACCCTCCTTTTTAAATACTCCCTCTATCTATTATATCTTTTCATTCCATACCATCACCTCTCCCTCTTGACTGGTTTCTTTCCATCAGTATTTAAATAGGTTCAAGTCTTGTTCATCTTAAAAACTAAAACAGAAAGCCTCCTGGACCTAATACACTTTTCTAGCTACTCCCTTGTTTCACTTCTCTCCTTCTCAGTTTAACTTCTTCTGAGAATTGCCTATTAACTCTGAGGGGCAGATGAAAGAACGCCAGGATTTTAGGGCAGGCATATGTTTTGGGGGAGCCTTGTTCAACCTGGAGGAGGAAGAATGAGTAGCACAGAAATTGGTGGAGGAAAGAAGAAGAGGAAAGTGGGAGGTTCCTGTAAGCAAACTGCCTAATTCATAATTTAACCTAAAATCAATATTAATCCTTCACATTAATTAAATTATATTGGGATTGAGTACCTGCTCTGAGTCTGTCAGGAGGTACTGTGGAGAATACAGTCAAGTACTTTCTACATCACTGCCTTTGAATTTTTCACAGTTTCATATGCGAAGCAGGATATACACACTCAGTTAAGGTATCAATACAAGACAGTGTGTAATTAAGGCAAAATGAATGACCATGTAGCATCAGCATCACTTAGGAATGTGTTAGCAATGTAAATTCTCAGCCCCCACCCCAGACCTACCAAAACAGAAACTGGGGTCCCAGCAATCTGTGTTTAAGATGCTCTCCAGCTGATCCTGATGCAGGATAGAGTTTAAGAACCATTGGTGTAACCAAAAGGGACCTCTGGGGCTGGAGGCTTATGTCAAATTCCAGGGGCAAGGAGATAGAGGGAAGGCTGGAGGGAGATTCAGGAAGTGTGATGGTGAGTGAATGTATAGGGGTTGCAATGCACAAACTCTAGAAATGGTGGAGGAATAGGGTCCTGGTGGGGAGCAAGAAGGAGAAGGGTAGGGGACCTGAGGAGTAGCCTGGTTGAAGTGGAGGTCCCTGCAGAGGACGAGGACTGGGCCAGGGAGCCTGAATCCCAGCAATCCAGTGAGGAAATAGAAACTTCGGAATCTCTTCCTAGACAGGGCTCCACCTACCACATCTTATTCTTTCTCTCATTTACCTTCACAGCAATTCTCAGCCAGCCTCTCCTCTCCAGAAGGTCCTTTGATCTTCGCTGCTTGAATCCTGGATGGTTTCTCTTTCCCTGCCTCCCCATCAGTACTTCCTCCTTCCTCCTCAAAATCCACCCCCTCACTCCTGCTACAGATGAGAAATTATAAACCACTTTTTTGAAAAACTGTTCCTAGAGAGGCTACATGATTTGAACAAGTTCCTAGTCAAAGCGTCGTCCGAGGAGCTACTCCTGCAGGTTAGACTCTGACAGTGTGTATGCGGGATTCATCAGCAAGAATTACAAGGTAGTTATCACAGCTGGTTTTACACAGCCGCAGTTAAGTTCCATGGGCCTTCGAAGGCTGACTTGGGGCACTGAAAGCAGCTCTCAGTGGGAAGTCCCTTCCAAAACCCAGGGGAATTCTTTGAGGCATGCGGCCTTGTTTCCCAGTGGGATTTTCCCTCAAGATACAGCCTCCAAAGGCACCTTTAGGCTCTGATGTTTAGAACACCTTATTCCTGGGGAGGCAACTTGATGTTGTGGGATGTACTGTAGGTGGTGAATACATAAGGGATTCTTTTTCTCTTGAAGGTTTTTGTCAGAAAACCCAGGTTTTAAGCCTGAGCTCCTCTATTTGCAATCTAGGTGATTTTTGTCTAATGTGTTTACTTCTCCCGATGGCTTTATCTGTACAATGGGGATAATAACTGTCCACTGACAGACCAGAGTCACTGTGAGGATCAAATGAGAGGGACAATGTGTGATCAAAAACACAGTCCTTCCCTGGCTGGTGTGGCCCAGTGGGTTGAGCAATGGCCTGCAAACCAAAAGGTCACTGGTTCAACTCCTGGTTTGGGACACATACCTGGGATGCAGGCCAGGTCCCCAGGCGGGGGCATGAGAAACCTGATCAATGTTTTGCTTCCTCTCTGTCTCTCTCCTTTCCCTTCTCTCTAAAAAATAAATAAAATCTTCAAAAAAGCAAAAAACAAAAACACAGTCCTGTTCAACACATGCGAGTGTGGTGGTCTTTTAATTGGTCTCTCTGCCTCTGTGTCCTCTCCTCATTCCATTAGACCCTGTCCAATGTTGTGAACTGGTTTCCCAAAAATATGATCTTTATTATGTGACAGGCTAATGTTTCAAAAAATTAATTAATATTTCCCTCTCCATTTCATCCTCCAACATTTTTTTTGTCATCCTTTACCTTTCAGTCATGAAGTGCTATGAGAAACAAGAAAAACAAAGACACAAGCTGGGGCCCCTCTGCCCTTTCACCATGTCCAGACCAGGAGAGACCTTGAAGTCCTGACAAGGAGTGTATAGTGGGGAGGACCCTCATGGAGCAGGTCTACAGCCCTCAGAAATTAAAATGTCTCAGGAGACCTGGCATGAATGGTGACAACAGTCAAGGACCAACTCCTATTTCCAATGCTGACCAAACCCCACCGAACTCAGCCCCACAGGCCCTGAGCATGGGGCTGCTGGCTGATCCTTACCAAGGTGTTATTTTTACCACAGAGTAAAATGGGGGCTAGAAATAAAGTTCCATTTTAGTTCTTGGGTATTTTAGTTTGAGGCTTGGCATTTCAAAAACTGTCACTGCCCATGTTGTTTTCCTATTGAAAGGACCTCAGTGACTCCTTACTATTTTCCAACTTAATTCCATATGTTACCCAGGTGCTCTGCAGTGTAATCAGCCCTGCCCATCCTACCCAACCTGTCAGATGTCCCAGTCTCTGCCTCCAGCCAAGACCTGGCTCCTGAGCTCCTGCTGGGTCTGCCCTACAACTGGTAGCTAAGGTCTTCATCATGGTGTCCCACAGCCACCTCAACTCATTGTCTCCATACCCACTTCTTTCACTTCCTGTAGTTCTCATTGCTGATGACCCCACAAGAAACATAATCACAGGGGCAGGAATCTGGGAGTCATTCTTGTCCTCCATCTCTTTTAATCTGCAGATCTCATTCATCACAACATCCAGTAGAGCTTATTTTCTAAATATTTTTGAACTCTGTCTCTTCTCTACATTCCCATCCCCACTGTTTCAGTTCTGGCCTCATTATCTTTTATTCTGACTGGGGTTCTGCCTCTTCCTTTGCCATCCCCTTCCCACCTTTCCCACACTGCAGTCAGAGAGAGGTAGCAGAGGGTAGGGGTTAAAGGTTTGGCCTTGGAAACAGGAAATCTTCTTTCTTCTCCTTACTACTTGAGTGACCTTGGGCAAGTTTGGTACATCTTTCTGGAGATGATAAAGGTTATTGTGAGGTTGAGCTTTATAAATCACAACTGGCCCTAAATCATGCAAGAAGACATTGTTATCATTATGTTTCCCAAATGCAAATGTGCCATGTCAGGTCCCCTGAAATCCCTCACTGATTGCCCAGTCCTCTGAATAAAGCTCAAAGTTCACGGACTGCCCTCTCAGTGCTTTCATGATCTGTTCTCTACCTGTCTAACTAGCTTATTTCCCATCATTCTTCATCTGGCCTTATACACTGGCCTCCAGTGTGCTTCCTAATGAGGCTTTGCACAGGTTGTCCCTCGAATACTGCCTTGTTTCCCTTGTCACTCACTGACCCCCTACCTCATTACCCTTCTGCATGCTACTTCACACATGCCTTGACTGTTACACTTACCACACTGCAATATACTTTTTTCTTTGTGTGCCTAACTCCCCCTTTAGACTGCAAACTGTCTGAGGGAAGGAATGATGTCTTACTCATCTTTCAGCCATCTCCTCAACTTTTTGTTAGTTTGGGTTAAAACCACTTTGCTTTTACAAAAGATCTATAATAGTACCTGTTTACATTAACCAAAAGAGATACAAAGAGGACTTTCACATTTACAAAAGAAGTTGAAAATAGTGTTTGGCCTTTGTTGTGTTGTGAGCCACCCCTTACAGAGGTGGTACACACCCCTAGCTGCAAAGTTGTCTTCCCCAAGCTTCTTCCCTGGGAACTACACCCAGCATCTTAGCATCAAGCTGCCGTAGCTTTGAACTATGTGAGCCTTTGTACTTTATATCAATTTATTTTGGGTATCCATTAGCAAGATGTGTCCTAAGGTATCAGAAAAGATTAAGAAAGCTTGTGAGGGTGATACATATAGTGTAACACTGGCATAATTAAGTGTATTTGGTATGATAAGTAGGTTATTTTTTGGATCTGAAATATTCAAAATTTTTTCATATAAATTAATGGAAATTGCTTCTTTGCTTTACCACATTCTGGCTTGCAGAGTTTTCATAAGAACACTCTACTTTTGGGTAGCAGGAGGCAGGGGACCTGCAATACATATCTTCAAAAAAAGTTTGTTCAGTGCATTCATGAATCAATAAAATAAAAGCCATGTTTATCTCTGCTTTCGTGAGTGTATTTCTGTATGCTAACCCCCCCATCTGTTTAGATGATACCAACCCCACAAATCAAATCAAGTCCTACCATCCTCAGAAAGCTGCATGAGACTACTCAAGGTAGACTCCTCTGGTCATGCTAAGCTTCTTAGACAAGATGGAATTCTGCCTTGTATTGGAGCTATTCTCACACAGATTGCCACCAGGACGTGTGAACTGAGGACAGACATGTAGCTTTCTGAGCTCCCCAACCTTTATGACCTTCAGCACAGTGGGTGCTCAGTAAATGTTTATTAAATAATGAATATATGAAAGAATGTACAAATGAATTGATATCTCTCACATCTTAACTTATAGCAGTGATCTGTTTTGTCTACTTTGGGTCATATCTATACATGATCTTGGTTTTTTCGTCTAACTTTATTTTCTCAAGAGACTGCAAACCCCAAAGACAAGCTTGCCTTTTAATGCATTTCTGTTTCCCAAGACCCTGACCGCAATGCTGAAAAAAATAGTACCAATTTCTATTGGTGCTAAATACTTCTTGAGGAATTGAACCGGCCCTTCTGATGAGTAATGGAAGTAACAAACTGTACAGAAAAAGAAATTAGTCTGGTATATTACAAGTTTTACCCAGTGTCTGCGCTTCTTCACATCACTGTTTTTCTCCTGTTCTGCTCTTGTTCAAGGCTGTGTCTCTAGCCTTAGGCTAAACATTTCAACCTGCTCAATTCCCACTACTTCTATCTATTCAATGCCAACAGCAGTTTTCCTGGGGATCCTTCCTCAGTTAAGCCTGCTATTGCCTGCTCCTTGTCCAGGTTGACCCTGAAGATGAACCTATGGTTTCATCATCAGTCTGCAGGCCTGATGACATCAGATTGGTTTTCTTATAACAAAAACAGCAATAACAAAAATAATAATAGCTAATAATTAAGTGCAAGCTTGCAATATAGCAGGTAAAGAGCTAACTGCTTATTTTTATATGTAAAAATATTTTAAAACCATATTTGTTACATTTCACTATAAGAGAGTTAAATAGTTCAGGAGTATTAGAATCAAACCTGAAATGCTGAGTATTTTTCTGGATTTTATCAATTAATCTTCATAACACTAATAATAGGTAACAAATATATAGTCAAGAACTATTTTATACATTTCACATTATTACATTTTTATACTATTAACTTGCTTTTTAAAAAAGATTTTCTTTATTTATTTTTAGAGAGAGGGGAAAAGAGGGAGAAAGAGAGGGAGATAAACATCAGTCTATGAGAGAAACATCAGTTGGTTGCCTCTCACATGCCCCCAGCTGGGAACATGGCCTGCCACCCAGGCATGTGCCCTGATCCAGAATCGAATCGGCGGCCTTTTGGTTTGCAGGCTGGCACTCAATCCACTGAGCCACAGCAACCAGCGCTACTAACTTGTTTTCAGCTACACCACAACCTGTTGAGGTACATGTCCTTTTGTCTCCATTTTACATATGAGGAAACTGAGGTACAGAGAGACATGAAGAGATTCACTAACTTACCAAAGTGGCAGTGGTGGAAGTGACTGAGTCTGAGTTCAGATTAAGGGAGTCTGGCTCCATTGTCCATGTTCTTTATGTCCATGTTTACTGCTTCTAAAGTGCTGCTAACGTTATCCCACTTTATAGGTCTATTTATTCATTCAGCAAATGTGTATTGCCAGGTGCCCTATGAGGCTCTAGGGACATTACAGTGAATAAGACTAAGTCCCTGTCCTCATAGGGCTTCCATTATAGACAGGAAACTAATACCGAAAAGCACTTGTCAAGTGAGGGTTGTTAACCTGTATACAATGGTCCTGGGACCATTGGGTCTGACTGCAAAGCCAATGTTTGTAACCCTAGGTCACGCTGCTTTCCTGAACAAATTCCATGTCAAAGACCCTGGAAGACCTTAAAGGTTACTGGACCTTTAAGTCAATCTGGGCAATCTGTGGTGACACTGAAGTGTACCCACAGTAATCACTGTCGCCTTTCCTTTCCCACTGTCCTCTCTGCCTCCTCCTTTTCCTTATCACTTCCCTGGCCCTTCAAGTGCAACAGGGTAGAATTTAGCCCTGATGAGACACTCAGGCCAGAGAGATTGCTGAGAAAAATCCCACCACCACCCTGACTCTGGGCATAATTTTACTAATCCTTAAACTATCTTAACTTTTAAAAATTTTAGCAGAAACACTATTAAGTAATCCTTCTCTCTTCAACCTCCCTGACAGTCTTCCCGTACCCACCTCCTCACCAAATTCAAGACCTTCACAGTCCTTATAAGGGACAAGTTCTGTCTAACCTTAACCTGTCACAAAATGTCCACTCATCTGGTCTAAGTCAGCCTGCCTCAGTCATTGGGAGAGTGGGCATCCATGTACATGTTTCCCTTTCACTAAACTAAATCACCTTTGCTCTCTAAGCATTCGGCCTAGATATATGTTTCTTAAACTCATATCCCTATGAGATCCTCTCCAAGTTCTTACTATCATGCTTCACTTGTGAGGCACAAAACTCAACACTACGTCCAGAAAAAATCAGGTTTACTGCTAATATCAGAGTAAGACAATCTAATGGCTCTTCTGAGCACTCTCTCTGGTGGGGACACTGTGGGGCTGAATGGTCTAGGACGCCTGGTTATCTGCAGCCTGAGCAAGTGTCAATCTAGGGATGGGCTAGGGGTCCTGGGGAGATCCTAGTCTTTCCTCCTGAGTGCTAAGATCTGGGGGCTTAGAGAGGAAGGTATGTACAGGAGTCCCACAGAGGGCATGGAAGGCAAACCGAGGTTCAGCTTTCCTCCTCCACATAATCCTGGGCCTGGGAACACAAGAACCCCTTTCGGACTTCACACGCATCTGGGACGAGAAGAGGGCACAGGGCTGGGCTGCTTTGCCCTTGGTGTCTTGTACCACACAGATGTGGGATTAACCTTCACTCAGCCCTCAGGGAGCTCTTTGAAGGCACCGTGTGGCTCTAAGTGAAGTCCCCCTAGGACCAACTCAAAAGAGGGAGTTGGCCAGAAGTTTGAGAGGTGTGGTATCTGCACCCCCATCCCCTGTGTCATATAAGATGACTTCTTCCCATCCCTGAACAGGTACTTTTCAGGGATGTTGAGATAAAGCAAGAAGCTCATTCTGAAGCTTAGTTCAGATTCCCTCCAAAATGAAGGTGTAGGTGGTCCATTTGGGGAAGTGATGCTAAGGAATAGGTTTGAGGATTTGGATCCTGTGAAGGTTGAAACAGGGCAGAAAGAGAAGCCAATTCATGATTAATTTATTTATCTGGTCATCACTGTGGGCAACCAGAGTTCAGTCCTACTTAGAGCCTCCAGAAGAGCCCTTGTATAATACACTCAGACCTGGCAGGGTGGAAGATTCAAGTATTAGTCCACAAACTTCTACTCCCATTCATCAGGTATTGTCAGTTGGATGTTAACTTTCAGGTTTATGTGGGTATCACAGTGGCTGAGTAGGTTCCTGCAGGTAGCAGGGCAGAGAAGCCAAGAAGAGTAAGTGTGTGTGGCTCAGTGCACAGAAAGCTACAATGCTGCCAGACTGCACTTGTCGGGGGCTAGATGACTACAGCAATGGCTGCAAGAGTAAGGTGGACCCAGAGAACATTAGCAGGGCCCTGGATTCAGAAGAGCACAGCTTTTTCCATTCCCCCCTGCCCTCAGATTCAGATCCCAACAATCCTTCAAATTCATTTCAGTCCTCTCCCATAAAGTTTTTCCGAAGGAATCTGGTCATAGCCAGCTTTCCCCCTTACTCTCCTAGAACACATCCACTAATTAGCACTTGTTTTTGCTTGCTTTGAATTATATACCACAATGGTTTCACTCCTTGCATGATAACTTAAAGGCAGAACTTCATGCACCCTACTCATAGAGACTTGTATGGTGATGGATATAAAACAAGCCTGTCAATCACTGATCATTGAATTGAGTGGTATAAACATTATTGGCAATAACAGCTCTGCAGTTTTCAAGCATTTGTTTGAAACATTGGCTCTTTGTTGGCACCATAAGCTAAATTATAGAGATGAAAGAGGTGAACTTGAGAGAAAGTTTTGTTTGGAGCCCTGGATTTGAAATTTAGACCCTGAATATGACACTTTCTTACTCCTCACAATCAAGTTATCTCTAGCAGAAAATGTACCCGGTGACCTTCGCTTTGAAGGCCTGACATGTGCTAGCCTGGGTGTCCTAGCTAGTCATTTCTTCCTGTGCTCTTGCTCTCACTTCAGCTTGGCTCACTGACTCCTTCATGAAGTCTTTTGTGGCTAGATCCACTCAAGTCACTGAATATTGATCCAGAACCTTCTATGGGTAACTCCACTGATTCTCTATCCCTTCTCCTAGAAAAAATAATCAAAATAATAATACTTTCTTCCCCATGCTGCTTAGAATTAGAATTAGTGATGGATATGCTCTACTGTATTCAAATTTTTTCCTCATTTCTTGCTGATTAGGGGAGTGACCTATATTACTGGAACTAAGATCGATTCTTTGAAGACAAAGGTAACTGCTCTTTTGAGAACTGAACCAATGACCTTGGCTTCAATGGCACAATGTTTTAGCTGACACAGACCAGCCCATCATGCACTCTGTGTTATCCATACTAAGGGAGCACTGGACATAAATAATAGAAGTCATAGGTAATTCAACTTAACAAACAGCTAATGGGGGCATATGTTACACTGGAGGGTGATCTGAAAATCCCATCATAGTTGGCATAAGAAATCTTGGGTTTGAATTGCACCTTTGCTACTTAATAGCTATATGACCTTAGGTGAGTCACTTGACATCTAGAAGTCTTAGTTTTCTCATGGGTAAAGGGGAACAATAATCCCTTGCTAACTGGGATTTTGTGATGATCGAATGAGATATTATATGTGAAAATACTTTTAAACAGTTGAGTGTAAAGATTATTCGTTTTCATGTAAAGGTGAATAAGACTCTCCCTTTAAGCTTGCTAACTTTTGGCTGGGTCTGATTGCTCTGAATTTCTTCCAGAGAGAAAATATCCTTGAGGAACAAAATCAGAGCTCCATCCACTTGAAGCAAGGAATGTTCTTATGGGAATAACTGTCCCTCCTTCCATAGGAGTTTCTGTAGCTTCCCAGCAAGAGAGGGGACTACTGATATTAGGCCATCTGAATGGGCAGCAGTTAACTGCTAGATAAAGGCTCCAAGCCGGGGAAACATGCAAATTGTCCAGCATTGACAGGTGTATTTGGGTAGACCTGCAAATAGATATATAGACATTCTGCAGCAAATTGTTCTGAGCTAATGATTTAAAGTTAAAATTTGACCATAATTTTCAGAATGACAGAATCCTTTTCCTCGTAAGTTCTATTTGATTTTAGAAGATGTGTACACTCTGACTGGGGACCAGTCAGACCTTTTACAACTAATTAAACTGTAGAAATATTAACAGTCATGCCCATGTTTGGCTCAGACTTAACAAAACACCTTAAGTGAGAAACAAGAGTTACCTAAGTTTGGGAAAATTGTAATTAGATTTCAGAGAAGGTTGAAAAAATTTGGAGAAGTTAAAAAAATCAAGACTGAGAAGATTAGGGGATTTAATTCACTAGAAAAATCATTGAGCTAAGAATACATCAGAAATAGATGAATGAAAACATTATGTCATTTATTCTTTTGATATTTATTGCATGTGATGTGGCAGGATATGTTCTAGTTGCTGGAATATGGAGTAGATCCTCATTACCTGGAGGGTATACCCATCTGCCAGTTATTAAGGACTCACAGCTGCACCCTCTTCTGGAGTCCCACAGGTGAGAAACACTGCCCCAGTGATGCCTGGGAAGTAGTGCCCCTCCCCCATGTATACGGCCTGCCACCAATGATCAATTGTTGGGTGTGAGGGTGGTAAAACTCAGCCCTCTAGTCTCAAGGTGGGACAACTCTGTGGTGTCATCAACATTCAGAGCTCTCCCGGAGGCTAGCTTGAGGCTAGACTTCAGCTGAACCTACAGCTGATCTCCCTTTACCCTATTCTATTTCTCTTATTTCTACAGGCTTTGCTTGAAACTACAATAAAACACTTGCTTAGGAATCTTTGTTTTGGACTTCGCTTCTAAGGAATCCAACATATGGCAAAATGCAACACTGAACAAATCAGAAGGAGTCTCTACCCTCTGGAAGCTTGTTTTGGTGAATAAAAAAAATAAAGTACCAACAAATAAACAGGTACTTCCAGTGTAGAGTACCAGTGGCCAAGTCAGAAAGCACACAGTGCCCTGGGCACAGGAGAGATCTTCTGAGACTGAAAGTTTCTGAGCTGAGAACTCAAGTGTGTCCAGGGTCTGGCTGGGTAAAAGGGGTGGATGGGGGGCAGAATTTGCCAAGGAGAAAAAATAGGAGGTATGGAAGTAGAATGAAAGACAATGCCAAGGATTCCATATCACTGAAGCCAAGGGTGCCAGTGGCCAGAAAAGGGACTAGAAGAGGTTGAAGTGATCCAGATTATGAAGGGTCTAGTAAGCTGTTAACAAGTTTGTACTGTATCCAGGGCAAAGGAAAAACAATGAAGAGTTTCAAGCAGGGGATACATGATAAGACTTCTATTTAAAAAAAAAAAAATTCCTGAGCTGCAGAATGGAAAAATGACTTAAAAGGGCAAGGCTGATGGTAGAGACACAGCACCAGTCACTATTTCAGTTTTAATGTAATGGTTAAGGAGTATAGCATTAGTATTAGAGAGAGGTTTAAATTCTGCTTGCATTCTCAGGTAACTCATAGTCTGGTAGGGAAAGCAGATAATTAAACAGATTATTAGAATAGATATGTTTTGAACTGAAGCTATTGAGTGGATCCTAGGGATTGATGGAACTGAGGATGGGACAGAGACTCCAAAGGTCAGAACTAAAATTACAGAGTAATGGGGGTTTGAGGGGAGGTAAGGAAGGAAGGGGCAAAACAACCAGGAAAGGATTTCTTTTAATACTCTTAACTCAGAGACAAAATAATTTACTGTATCATCAGAACACTAGGAAGAGTTTTAGTGCTTTTACTTCCATGTCTCTCAGACTGTGATGTAATGGAATCTCAGAATTCTGAGGGGTTCTTGTCAGTAGAGTCCACCATAGTGTGGGGAGCTGACACCAAGCAGACACCCTGCTGAACAGTGTCATTGTGTTTGCAAATTGGGACTGTGTGCAAGCTTTTCTTGAAAAAAAATGGAAGAAGGAAGGAGGGAAGGAAGGAAGGAAGGAAGGAAGGAAGGAAGGAAGGAAGGAAGGAAGGAAGGAAGGAAGGAAGGAATTGACTTAGGTCAATGTACTGATAAGGAACCTCAGACCCAGAGAGGTTAAGTAGCTTGCTTAAGATCATATAGCTAATTAGGAATCAAGCTGGGCATAGAACCTAGATCTTTGATTCTCAGCCCAGTGTTCTTGCTATGTGTGAGACCTTGTACTTTTGACTCACCTAGTTCACATTTGATTGTATCTTCAGATTTTTCTGAAATGTAGTAAAAGAGATGTGTATAGAAGGTCCTCAAATAACACTGGTTCTTTATAATGTTGCTGAGATACCATAGGAACTTCATTCTTGTTTATATCAATTGGCCTGTGGTAAAAATTGGTTTTGTTACATGTTGTTTCACTTAGTTGCAGAACCTATCAACCACATTAAGTGAGAACTAACTGTACTTTAAAATATCATGAAAATAAGGCATGGGGGGAACATTATGGTGCAGCAATCGAAATCATTGCTGGTATGTAGTCTTTCACAATGAAAGACTTTTCACAATGGAAATCCTCTTAAATTTGCACCATGGCAGCCACAGAAAGTTAACCCAAAAGGAAACCCCTTTCTTGCTGGGGGCCCAGGCTTTGATCCCCTTTCACCAGAGTTTACCTAAGTTTAAACGAACACCACAACCTTGATGGCATGAAAGCTCTACCATGACCTCCATTAAATTCTCAAGAAATGGTAGAATCATGATTCTTGTACAGATTCAGAATGAGCACTCATTAGAGATCTTAATTCTTTTTTTAAAAATTGATTTGAGAGAGAGAGAGAGGAAGAGAGAGATAGAGAGCGAGAAACATCAATTCGTTATTCCACTTATTTATGTATTTATTGGTTACTTCTTGTATGTGTCCTGACTAGGAGTAGCATCTGCAACCTTGGCAGCTATCAGGACCATGCTCTAACCAAGTGAGCTACCTGGCCAGGGACGGGGATCTTATTTAGTTCAATCAATGAGAGAATTAGACAGATATTACAGTAGGTTCTAAAGCAAATCCAAAAGACAACAGACCTATTTCTAGATCAGGAATACTTAAATGAGTGCGCAGAAAAAAGCAAAACTGGCTTCTTTGATAGTGAGCATGGGAGTGGATCAAAACTCTATCAGAAGGGACAGAATTTGCATGTCTACAGACAAGAAATGTTTTGCAATGCTATCAGTTATCTATGATTTACATAATAGTAAAATACCTCCCACAGAATCAAAATCAGATGACATGAAAAGGTGTGCAATGGGCAAAACATAGTTTTCCAATAATGCACAATATTTTACTTTACCAATATTTTCTTTACCAATGAGAAAAGCAGAGGCACATTTTACAAACATGAGGATCTCAGGTTCCTTCCTCTATATCATACATACATATAAAATACACATACGTATGTATGTATGTGTTTACAAATACTTTTTAAAATAAAAGTTTCACACAATAACACTTATCTTTACTACATGCAATGCACCTTGATATTTCCTATTCTATATATTTTTTGTTACTGCTGATATCCACACAAATTAATTTCACAACTAATTAATGGGTTACCACCCACTTATGGGTCAAGGCTTCAGGTTTTTTGTTTTGTTTTGTTTTTTAAAAAAGATTTATTTATTTATTTCTAGAGAAAAGGGAAGGGAGGGAGAAAGAGAGAGAGAAACATCAATGTGTGGTTGCTTCTCATGAGCCTGGCCCTGGTAGGCCTGCACTCAATCCATTGAGCCACACCAGCCAGGGCAAGGCTTCAGTTTGGAAACAGGGTACTCAAACTGTTTTGGAGGACCAGTTTTTTAATATTTTATCATTTCCAATCTTTCATATACTAATACCTTTTTAGGACACTATAAAAATAAGTTAATACAAAACAAAGTGAAAAGAATCACACAGACTTATAAAATGCAAACTCAAATTTTTTATTATTAGATTCAACAGACATAAAATTGGATGTTGAGGCAAGGTCAAATTCCTGTTAAAGTTTTCAAATGCTTACTCTTAGTTCCTATTCTTAGTTCCCACACTCTGGAACAGTGGTGGGTTCCTCTAGACCCTGCACCGCACTTTGAGTAGCACTGAGAGATGATTCCTAACCAGCTCTAACAGTACCTGGATTTTTTTGTTTTCCAGGATCCAGCACTCCCTCAGGCTACCTCAGCCAATGGGGGCTTACTGAGACACATCGGTGGTAATAGGAGAGGGGCACATCACAGGAACATCTGGCAGCAGTGGCCTCACAGTGAGTGAAATGTCTTATGGGCACTGGGCAGATCTGACCCCAGAAGTGGGTGTTCATCTTTATACTGTTCACCACAGGCCTGACTAGGCTATTCTCTCAGGTGCTCTTCTGTGTTCATTTTTTTTTTTTAGATTTTATCTATTTATTTTGAGAGAGAGAGAGAGAGAGAGAGAGAGAGAGAGAGAGAGAGAGAAAGGTCGATGTGAGAGAGAAACAGAGAAACATCTATTGGTTGCCTCCTGCATGTTCCCAACTGGGGACCAAACTCGCAACCTAGGCATGTGCCCAGACCAGGAATCGAACCTGCAACCCTTCGGTCTATGGGAGGGTGCTCCAAACAACTGGGCCACACCGGCCAGGGCCCAAAACATATTTCACAATTCTTTACTCCAAAACTCTGAATAATACTGAGATGTTACTCTCCAGGAGACTTAACAAGGGCAAAGCTGACTGACACAGCAGTAGCTCTGTATAACGTCAGATGCAAACCTTTCTGACTCCACACTAACCTTCCCTAAAACTAGATTAAAGAGAGACAATGGAGAATTTACCCATACCCAATGGTGTACTTCAATATATCTCTAAATTCAGGAAACGTTTTGCCTTTGTGAAGATCTTTGCAAGTTTTCAATCTCTGAGTAAAAACCATAGTTTATACTATCACCCATAAAATGCAGTAAAGCATCATTTCAAACGAATAATATGACAAATTCAATGAAATATATTGGACGATGAAGTTGTATTCAGAAATGGACAGTGGGCAGTGAGCAGTTTTCTCCCTAAAGCTCAGAGAGAGACTTTGCCCACCATCAGTCATTCTCGTATCTGAGAAAATTACAAATTAATCCATGTCCTATACTTTAAGGGCTGGTCAGGAATAGTCACTAGTTATGTTGAATCCTTGAATGCTAAAGCCTGTTCTTATACCTCTACTCCATACCTTTCATTCATTTCATTTAATACCCAAATGAAGGGCCATATTATTCGATGTTTAGATTTCCTAAACTTGTCCATATTTCCCATATATAAGATATAATGTGTATAAAGTGCTTAATATTATATCTGCTGCAAAGTAAGCACTCAATAAATGTTAACTCTGATATACATATGTATCAAACCTATATTATCTAGATTGCTTGAGTGATTTTTCATGCATGGGTTGTATTGCTTCCTACTGAGGCTAGAGCTATGTTTATTATCCAATACTATTCTGCTTTCTCCTCAGTTCACAGAAGTGGTTTATTTTTAAATTTATTGATTGATTTTAGAGAGAGAAAGGAAGAGAGAGAGACAGACATCAATGTGAGAGAGAAACATTGATCTGTTGCCTTCTATACACACCTCACGTGGGGATGGAACTCAACCTAGGCATGTGCCCTGACCAGGAATCAAACTGGCAACCTTCCGGTTCATGGAACAATGCTCCAACAAACTGATCCACATAGCCTTGGCAAGGTGTTGTTTTTCTGTGGTGGTCTCCTCCACTAGTTTTCAAGCTCATCTTGGAAGATCTTTTATAGGCTCGGTAACTCCCTGCAGTTATTAGAACCAAGAATGACCTGTGTCCAGTGAGCACCCAACAAATGCTTCTGGCCGGCTGACTGACAGATTTACTACCACCTCCCCTCTATCCTGTTATAAGCGTTCAACCCTACAAATATAAGAACCTCCTTTTCTACATCTCCTACCACCCAGAACAGTCTTCCTAGATGTCTCTGTCTCATTGGCTCACCATCTCATTTCATCCTTTCTTCCTTTTCCTGGACTTTCTAACTTCGTTTTTCTCCCCTGGCTATCATCTTAACTCAGTGCACACATTATTTAGTTTTGGAAAATGTTTCCTATTTGCTCCTATATCTTAATTTGACTGTACCCATTTCTATGGAGCCTACCAGTATAGATGAAACAGTGGCTCAAAGCCCCTTGCAAAAAGTGAAAATCTCCATGCCAACTGTCAGGGAAATTAAACACATACTTTAGACTAGAAGCTGAATCTATGGGGAAGAAGGCTACTTAACTCATCTTCTTTATGCAGCTGTATTTGAGTTAATGTTTTTAAAGAAATTCTCTGAATATTGAAGGGGGTTGGAGTGGGATGAACCCTTGGCCATCTGGATGAGAAAGACTGAGATGCTGAAACAGATCTCTGAAGTTAATAAATTTCATAGTCCTCTGACCTTCATTTTGCTTCTGTCTCAGTCTAGGTATAGACACCTGGTTTGAGCTCATTAAATGGCAGGCAGAAGTAAGGAAGGGAAAAATTGGTAAAGCAAACTTCTATGCAAACCATTCTCCCTATAAAACTAAGCAGGTAGTAAAAAGTGGGACAGCAAACTTCTATGCAAACCATTCTCCCTGCAAAACTGAGCAGATAGTTCTAAGAGTGAAAGTAACTCATGCAACCTCTTGGTTCTGCGCTGAGGGTAGTACCAAGGTTCATGCATATTTACGCACCTGCAGTTTTTTTTTTTAATCAAGCCTGGGTTAATTACAGGATTTCATTGTATTTTCATAAATATAATAATCTAGTTTACCCTGTAAATGATTCATTCACAATTCAATTAAATTGAAAAAAGGAGAAAAAATGTTAAAATAAACACATGTTTAAATAAGATGCAATATGTACAATTAGACATAACACATACTCATATCTGAGTGTTTGATTTGCATAATTACACAAAATAGGTCATTTGAGGCTATGCCAAATATCAGGGACTAGATGGTCTTTAAGTTCCTGCCAACTTGGAAAGTCTATGATTTTGTATCTGAATGACAAATGAAAAATTCAGTGCGTCATCAAAATGTTTACAACAATATAGCTGTTTGATGTCAGGTAGACAAAACACCCAGACAGCTGATGGAGGCATTTCATTTTCATCCATATGTTTTTGCATTGTGTTGATTTAGCCTGACACATAGCAAAGTTAAGTGACTTATTCAGACTTGTGACACAATCTTCTGAATATATAGGCAATGGAACTGTTTCGGTGTTTGCCATTTAGTATCAACTGAACCAATGTTTTGCTACTGCCCCACTGATAGCTTCTGGATCCACAAGATGAAAACAGTCAATTCAGTTCTCTCCATTCTCCAGCCCTTTGCTCTCACTCCCCTCCCCTTCCCCATCCCACCCCAACTGAAGTCTGTGTTAACCTGGGCTCTGACCCATGACAAAGTGGGATCCTCCATCACAGGGCTGTGCACTGTGGCCTTTGTCTTTGAAGGGGTTCTGTTTATAGTGATCACTGTGTCATCAGGGCCATGGGCTGGTCAGATAAAAATTTCTAGCCATTTTAAATGTTGATTGCAAGATAAGCAATCATAGCCAATATTCATTTTCGCATTATCATGGTCAGTAACACAATTCATCTAGATTTGGCTACAATTCATGGGCCTGGCTGAGGTGTCCGATGCTGACCAAAAGTCCCATCCGCACTCCATAAATTTCAATACTGCCCTTGGGTTTGCAGCTGCAGCTTCTGTATGTAGAGCCCTGTACTGTTTGCAAATCAGCCTCTTTGACTTAGCTTCTTCTGGTTGCCTTGACTCCCAGTGAATTTCCCAGGGCCTGATTATTGCCCATTCCAGGCCCATCTGGTACCTCTCATGCCCAGATGTCTTGAGCTTGGCCATTCAGTTTGAAATTGTGCTTCTAAAGCATCTTCCTCTGCAATCCTTTCTGGCTTCTTTTCTTCTAGCACCCTGCACCCTCATTTCCTTTACCATTGCCTGTTATTACTCAAGCCCTGCCTGAGTCTGGATACTGTGGTCTTGGCTTCCCAGAAGACTAGTTCTAGACTAAGCTCCTGTGTGATTTTGACCAAGTCAAAATACCTCCCTGGCCCTTCTTGTCCTTATCTTAACATGAGAGCGTTGGACTGAATCAGGTCTGAAGCTCCCTCCAGTTCTAAAATTACACTGTCTCTCTAATATTGTTAGACTAGCTGCCTTCCAAAGTGTCAATGCTCAACATTATACCTAGTTGGGCAGGAATTTTGTGGGGATAGTGGAGAGTTGAAAAAAATGAGGTTCTAGGACTCTAATATTCTGAAAAACTATAAAATGTGTTTGCTACCCATCTCATCTTCATGATCCCACTCCTTTTCTTCTCTGTTGAATTGAAAACTCAGAGACTTAAACATACACATTATGACAGTTTTGTCACTTCCCCAAATTATATAGTAAAAAACAGAGAAAGGTACAGGTAAGTTTAACCTCCTGAGTATTATGTAAGCATTGTTGCTTCTGGGCCCAGGATGAGGGGTACATGGTGGAAAGAGGCTCTGAACAGGGAAGAGCAAAGGGAGTGAGAGCAGGACTGGGGAAGAGGGGTCTAAAGAGGCAGAGGGAAGGCACCTACACTCAGGGGGCACGGCAAGAGCGCACACCTGAGCACCCAACCACACTATGTTCAGAGTCTCAGTGTGCTAATTTCAATGAACACAACACTTTTTAAAAAAGGAAATTAGTGTGTGCACAGTGTTTGGTTGTCTCTAGTGCTTAGACTTCCAGATAAATAATCTCCAGTGATATTAAAAGCTTGCTCAATTCTGGTATGGATGGTCCAGGGCAGATCAGGTCAAGTGCGTTCCCCTCATATGTTTATACAGGTAACATCCTGCTCATGAACATCAGGACAGTTTTTTAGAAGTCACAAAGGGTGTTAGTCTAAGGACAGGGCAATGAAGTGGAGAGGAGGAATTTCTGTATCTTCTCCTCATGTGAATGAACCAGTGGAGTTTTTGCTGTTGTGATTGGGAATGTTTTTATAATTTAAAAACACCAGCTGACATAATGATTGACTTTCCCACAACATAATTCTAGTGGTGATAAAAAAAATCACTTAAGATTATCCCTGATTTTGACCTCTAAGCTTAGGAATATTTTTGAATAAGCAACTATTTCCAAATTAAATCATAAGAGATCAAGTGTATGTCTTGTGTAGGGTTAACACAAGATGAGAAGGGATACCCATCTCTGTTTGGAGCTAGCCAGAGACGTTATCCTGTTTTGGTGAGATGGGCTGTTGTCAAGGGAACAGAGGATGACCAGAGAAATTGGTTCACTCTCCTCCGGTCCACCCAACAACTCTTTGCCCTCACATATACTCCTTGTTTCCTTTTCTCTCCCTTTTCTGATATCCCTTTAAACATTTCTCTCCTGTAATCCACTGTTTGAGAGTCTTCTTTAAAACTCTTTCAGCATTCTGTTCTTCTGCAAATCACCTTCTCATTGATCAGGAGAACCTTAGGTCAGGATATCCCTGCTCCCAAAGTTTCTGGAGTGAGTGAGAGCAAGAGGGACCATCAGAGTGTTTGAGAACAAAGATGTCAGTACTAAGATTCCTTAGGGTGTGGAGAATTAGGCTAAATAATTGAATTGTATTGGATCAGAGTTGAGCTGTAGGTATGAAGGGGTGAGTACAAGACTTTGACAGCAGCTGCTGATTGAGCCAAGTTGAAGACAAAACTGACAGAGATGATTTGGAAGATAACCTGAGCAGCTCCTGGATCAGAAAGGAGCCTCCAGTGAGAGATCATGGGGCAAGTCTTAGCTGGAGTCACCTGAGGGTAGTTTGATATATCATGATCTCTTAACTGTTGAGGAAATAGTGGGCCCAGAAAAAAGATGAGGAATCTAGAAAAGTAGGGGAAATCACCATGTATAATAGTTTTATTGGGGTTTGTGCTACAATTTTACAGTTTACAAAGTACAATCATAAATACCATCTCATGTGATTTCCACAATTACCCAATATAACTGAAGAGTTATAATTAATTCTATTTTGCAGTTAATTCATTCATTCTGTATATTTTGAGAGACTTTATGCACAAGGCACTATGCTAGATGCTTAAGATGCTACAACAGACCAGATTACATCAATGGTTAAAAAGTAATTGTAATGAAGTGTGATTGATTATGTTTGGGGGAAAATAGGGTGCCAGTAGGAAGATTTAATCTGGTTTGGGAAAGTATTTTCAAAAGGAGCGACATTTAAATGAGAACTGAATGGTAGGTAAATAAGATTGAGCTAAGTGAGGGACAAGGGTTGGAAAACATTACAGGTAGAGGTACAACTGATAGAAGACCCAGAGACAGGAAAGACAGTGAAAGCAAGTGCACTTGGCTCGTTGTAGGAACTGCAGTGGGTTGATCACAGATAGGTAAAGAATGCCAGGGGATGAATCAGAAGAAATGAGGCTGGGAAGAGAGGCAGGAATCAATCCTTGAAAGGCCTTGCAAGCCACGTTAAGGAGGATGAATGAAATATAAAAAGATAACACAGTTTTCTGACTTGAGCAATTGGTGGATAGTCATGTGATTTCACTGACAGAGAGGAAGAATAAGTTTTGAGGAAAGGTGACACAACATGCTTATGACATCATGTGTTACTGTCTGATGGGCAGTTGGAAAAAATGTCTGGAACTCAGGAGGGGAGCATGGGCTGAAGATAGCAGTGTGGTAGTTTTTCCACATGGGTGATTATTGAAGACAAAGGAATGAATGAGATTGTCTAGGGAGAATAGACAGAGAGAAGAGAAACAGGCCAAGGATAAAGGAAAAATAGGTCCAGGATAGAACTCCAAGGAATCCCAAAAGTAAAGGGAACAGTGGAGGAAGAAAGACTATAAAGGTGACTGAGAAGTATATTGCTTCTGTTGAGAAAATATGTTTTGGAATCAGACAACTCTGGCCATATGTCTCTGGGCAAGTTATGATATGACTGCGCTCTGAACCTTGGTTTCTTCCTCTTCAATGGGTCAATAATAGTACCTACCCTATAGAAAAGTACCTAGAAAATTTAGCATATCCTGGCACATAGTAGGCGCCAATTAGTTCTACTTATTATGTTAATTATTTTAATGAAAATAAGAATGATAACAATGAGAGAAAACAGCTAGAGAAATCAGAAGAATATCAGATGAAGGTGATGTCATGAAAGCCGAAGGAAGAGCGTTTAAGAAAAACTGGTCAGTAAGGACAAATGGATTGGGAGGTCAAATAAAAAGGCTGAAAGAGTGTATTGGATTTAACTGTAAGTAGTACATTGGTGACCTCTGCAAGATATATTTTAGTAGCATGGTTCTAGAGGTGAATGCAGTAATTGTGGGAGAAATGGATACTCTGAAGAGTCTGGTGGCTTAGACAAAGTTAAGTGGCCATCAAACTCTGTCATCATATAGTGACCAAAACTTAGGTTGTGAATCTCCAAATTTGTTTTTTCTTTCCACCTGTAGGACCCAAAGAAGGAGATTTAGCAAGCATGACTCCATGACTTGTACTGAGTTAACAGAGAAGAGGAAGAAATGAAAACACAAGAAAGGTTGGAGGAGGGGGAGATGGGAGTATCCAGCAAGGGACAGAACGTGTCAAGAGGGGTAATTAAGCAGACACATTTCCTGTAAGGGGAGGAAATTGGATATGAAATCAACAAATATTTACTGAATGCCTATCATGTGTCAAGCATGTGGGAACTGTTGATGAAACAGAGACATAAGACATGATTCCTGTTTCTGGGAACAAGGCATAAACATGTAAAAGATTTAAGGGCTTAGCAATTTTTAAAGGCAACAATAGAAGATCTGTCACATTGCAGAATATGCTTTACTGTCAAAAGAATTGTAGCACACAATGAATGGACAAACTTCTACAGATCTTGCCAAGGAAGGCTCACCAGTGGAGATACATTCCCAACTGCTGGTTTCATGTAGATGAACTGGTCCTGTTAGCAGGAGCTAAGTACTGAGTTCTCTGGGAATTAGTCTAATGAGAATGGGGCTGGGGCAGGGAAACAGTCTTTGTGGGGCAGGGCCCAGAACTACTGGCTGCCCCATAGCTGGGCTGTTGGCATGAGAGTGCTATTCTCTACCTGGTTCAGTGTGTGTGTGTGTGTGTGTGTGTGTGTGTGTGTGTGTGTATCAGAGTGAGACCAAGAGACAGGGAAAGACAGAGAAATAGACAGACACACAGACACAGATATAGAGAAGATGAGACAAAAAAAGAACAAAGACTCCATGGTGATAGTAGGTACTCATTGTATAAAGGAACATAAAATCCAGGGAGACACAATCTGAAGTATGTGGGAAAAGCTGAGTAATGTATTGGGAAAACTTCAGAGTAAGATTCAATGCTAATATTTTTTACCTGTATAACGTTTAGACAAGTTAACTTAACTTTTCTGGTCTCCATTTTCTTTGCCAGCAACCCCTTCTTTTTTAGGCTGTTATGAGATAATATATGTAATACCCAGCGCACAGTGTTTCAAAGTTGATGCTTCATAAATATCAGTTGTCAATGACAGTTCAAGGTGCTTACAGATGGTCACCTTTTGCTGAAGAAGTTCAAGATGCTTTATAAATATTAGACTGTAAAGCCTGAGAAGAAGTTGGAAAAGTAGATAACAAATGTTATCAATCCTCTTTTATGCGTGGAGAATCTTGGCGCTGAGATTCGGGGTTTTGCCAGAAGAATAAGCAATTCTGTGGGAGGATGTTGATGGGAGGAGAATGAAGAAAAACCGCAACAAAGATTCTTGAACACTGGCCTTCCTTCCTTCCCTGCTGCCCCCCAGCCAGCCTTCCAGCCAGCTAACAGGTGGTGGGATCAGATTACACTCCTCTTCCCCGCCCAACCTCTAGCTCTGACTGGGACCAGCTGGCTGAAGAGTTTGCAAGGAGACAGTGCCGCCCTAGGCTTTTATTTATTTCTCAAAAATCAGGCAGTATTAGGAGCACGAGCTGTGATCACAACCAGCTTCGGCTGCTTCTGAGAGCACTCTCCTTGGCAGCCTTTACCCACCTCCTCCATGACAGTTTGATAATAGCCCATCCTGGTAAAATTTTCTCCCCCAGGACATTTCTGCAACTCAGTTAGTTGTTCGCCCTTTCAAAACACGAGCTGAGCAGATCCCAGAAACTGAAGCAGCCTTCATTAGCGCTGTGTTCATCCCCATTGTTCTGATTTACTTTTGTGGTTCCTATGTGTGAATATGATCACTTGTTAAAGTGGTCTATTTATATGATTCTTCTCTTTAATTTACTCCCATTACTCAGCACCTGAGAAATGGTGAGAAGTCAGCGCCTTGCACTAATAATTTCTGGGGTTCTGATTGCTAAGCGTATTTGGGGACCCAGACCCCAAGGGACTCTTGATGCTGAACCAGCATCACCCTGCCTCTGCCAGCCCGTCCTCAGGTGCAGCCACCAAGGAAGCACACTATCATTATGGCTGACTTGAGTAGTGTCCATGTGTCAGAAATAAGCCCCTGGAGAATGCATGAGGCTTGAGGTTGACTGGGAATTGCATACACTTGTGCGTGTTTGTGGTGTGTAAGAAAAGCCCTTACTACACTGCGGGAAGCTGAAGGCATAGCCTAGTCCTGCTCATCTTTTTATTGTCAGTTATAAGTGCCCAGTAGCTGCACACAGTAGATATTCAGCAAAGATTTGTTGTTGGTTGACTGAATGAATAGATCATCTGCATATTCGTGTTTTCTCTTTCCTTCCCCACCCTTCTACCATTATCCCTAGCTTCTTCCTACCATACACACACACACACACACACACACACACACACACTATATATATACATATATATATATACATTTTTTTTTCTTCCTGGCCTGACTTTTAATTCTTTTTCTAATTTACCATTGAGTTTAAAACAAAAATATAAACTGTCAAGTGCAACCAGATGGGTGGCTTACAGAGGGATCGTAAAAAGGAACATGTAAGCAAAAATCAGTCAGAAGTCTTCAGTGCTACAGAGGGGAGAAGATTGTATGAGTATGGACAGATAATGCCAGCTCTTTAGCTCTAAACCTAGAGAGACTGGGCAGAGCAGGTGGTTAAGAGTGGTCAGGTTTGTGGTTAGACACACAAGAACTTGAATGAGCATGCTGACTTCTCTAAGCTTCTCCTTTATGAACAGTAAAATGGGGATGGTACCTGGTGCTCTTTTCATAGGGCTCTTGCAAAGACTGGATCATTCCTGTCCTGCACCTGGCACTTTGAGGGGCCTTGATAAGTACTAGCTATAGAAGAAAGACTGGCCCCCCATAGTCCCCAGCACCACTGCAGGCCAGTGGAATGCTTCCTCGAGAACATCCAGTATCTTTTATTGCAAATCTGTGGTCACGAAGCCTTTCTTCTGTTGGCAATTAATTTGGGCGATTGGTGAGGAACTAACTGTCCCTTCTCTCTGTGGTCATGTTTGCACTCTGGTTTATCAATCACTTCTAAAAGAAATGCCTCACTCGTGGCTTGAACCTGAACAGACAAGAGTCCAGGCACAGACCCCAGACCTGTGGTGACTTTCCCTGTTGCCCCTCCACATACACACGTGACACAGTCAGCTGGAGAGAACCTGTCAGAAATAGCCAGGCACCTCTCCCCATGCAAAGAGCATCAGCGGTCATTTTTATCATGACCATCCTCCTCCTCATCATAAGTTAATAGGGCACATGTGCTTTAAGGACAAATGTGAATAATAGTTATAAGAATAATAATTTAAAGAAAATAGATCATTCATTTTAACTACATTCTCCTGAGCTTCCCTGAAATTACACAATCAAACAGGCAGCAAACAGACACTGGTTGAATATGGCTCCCAGAAAAACTCCCTGCCTTGCTTTGTGATTGGCTGAGCATCTCCTGAGGGTGGAAAGCTTTTTAAGCAGCTGGTGCAAATGGATGCCTTTCTGAAATTAACCAATTGATGAATGTCACAGGCATCAGGCTCTATTCTAGGCCTAGGCCAAGCTGTGCTCAAACTGCTTGTTTTCCTCACAGCCTCCAGGGTCTGTGACAAACAAGGAGATGAATGGTCCGAGGTGAGTGGAGTGGGACGAGCATGGGGGTGCAGGTAGAAGGGAGCTGTAAGATGCTCAGCCCTAAGGGGCTGGTGCTTCTCTCCCTAGTACCTCCCTGGATCTGTGTGCAGGCCCTGCCATGCCCACAATTTCTGGGCATCTGTTCACATAAGGCCTCAGTCCAGGAGGAGGAGTCCATATGGTTTGTGTATGTGGTACAAAGACCCAGCCATTTGAGCAGACTTGACCTGGCTTGGGTATTTATTAACTGTGTGAGCTTGTGCAAGTTATTACTCACTCTGAGTTTTAGTTTTCTCATTTGTTTACCTAGAAAATAATACCTGGGATATACTGGGTGCTCAGTACACAGCAGGTTGATGATTGTTATTATTACTGCTGTTATTGAAGGAGCCAAAAAGGTCAGCTGAATCCAGACAATACAGACCAAAACTGCTTTTATCAGGCACTTATTCTTTTTATTCTTCTCCTGGTGGGTCCTCTTTTTTTAAAAAAAAGGATATAGGTTTTGCATATATTGAGTTAATATAATGTATATTAATTGCATGTCTAAGATCTTCCTTCTCAACTTGAAAGAAGTGAATGGTTATAAGACTGGCTTTGCATACATCATGATTTTGCCCAAAGTCGGACCCAAGCCCAAGGGTCACTATAATGAGTCTGATATAATACCATATTAAGAAAAATGAGTCTAGTAACTTTGAGCTGCTCTAGTTAGCCTGAGGAATGAGATCTACATATGCAAATGCTTTACTGTCTTGGCTGTTTCTGTCCTGACAGAGCACTGGGGTGGGGCCACGAGCCTGTGCGGGTCCTAGCTCTACTTGGCTTTTTCCAGGTCTCTCTTTGGATCTTTCTCCTCATTGCAAAATGAGAGGGTTGCATTTTATTGGTGACAGACACTAGGAGTGAAGAAGAGAAGTGGTTGGAAAAGCAGGCAGAGATGAGTCCAGGTCAAAGTTGCTGAAGGGAGGAGCACAGGGCTAGTAAATTTGGTTGTTAAGAATAATTTCTGCTTCCCAAAGGATCTGCGCTTGGGAAAATAGACTTGATATCTCTAAGGCCATCTAGGGAATCTTACAGCCCAGTGGTCTCCAACCTTTTTGGCACCAGGAACCAGTTTCACAGAAGACAATTTTTCCACAGACTGGGGTGGAGGGGTTGGTTTCAGGATGATTCAAGCTCATTACATTCCAGATCACCTCCTGCTGTGTGGCCCAGTTCCCAACAGGCTTGGACTGGTACTGGTCCACAGCCTGGAGGTTGGGGACACCTGTGATAGCCCACTCCTGAGTAGGCAAAACTGTATATGTCACCTAAAGAGGCAAAAGCTTTCTAAGGCTAATTTACCATTAGCCACCTAGAGAGGGAATTAGATTTCAGAGCCTCTGAGGTTGGCCCACTGCTTAGACATAGGTGACATCTGTCTCCTTCTTTCTTTCTGTTAACATAGGCTGCCCCTCACACACCTACAGACCATTACTTAATGGCCTGCAAATCAGTTAACCTGTTGGCACTAATTACTATTCACAGCCTAAAAATTTGTGCAATAAATTGTATTCCTTTTTCTTTTTCTTTTTTAGCCTGGATGACTTCCTTTATTATTTTTTTTATTTTTAAAATATATATATGGCCTATCCAGAAAAAGTCCAGCCATTATTAATATAACAAGAACATTTTGCATGACATCTAGACATTGATGTAACCTGGCAGCCAAGGAGAGTGGACATGTGTGAACAATGATGACTTCACTGTACTAGTCAGTGGAAGTGGTAGATGTTGTTGAGTAAGCATGTGTACTGTGTGATTTTGCATTCAAAATGATTGAGCAAGTAGAACAACGAATCTGCATAAAATTTTGCATTAAGCTTGACCATTCCTCTGTGGAAACTATTTGGATGATTCAGAAGACCGCAGCTGTGGAGCAACTGGTGATTGGCAGCTTCATCACAATAGCGTGCCCACTCATGCACCATGTCACATGCAGAGTTTTTTGGTGAAACATCAAATCACCCAGGTGACTTAGCCCTGCTACGGCCCAGATTTGGTGCCCTGTGACTTCTGGCTTTCCCCAAAACTAAATCACCTTTGAAAGGGAAGAGATTTCGGATTGTCGAAGAGATTCAGGAAAATATGATGGTGATTGTGAGAACTATGTGAGGTCCTAAGGTGCCCACTTTGAAGGGGACCGAGGCATCATTGTCCTATGTACAATGTTTCATTTATCTTGTATCTTCTTCAATAAATGTCTCTATTTTTCACCCTGGCTGCTGTGGCTCAGTGGGTTGAATGTTGGCCTGTGAACCAAAGCGTTGCCAGTTCGCTTCCCAGTCTAGGGCACATGGCTTAGTTGTGGGCTAGTTCTGTGGTAGGGGGTGTGTGAACAGCAACCACGCATTGATGTTTCCTTCCCTTTCTTTCTCCTTCCCTTCTCCCCTCTAAAAAAAATAAATACAACCTTTAAAAAAATGTCTCTATTTTTCATACATGACTGGAGACCTGTTGGACAGGCTAGATAGATAGACAGATAGATACACACATACACACACATAAAATATTTATTTATTTATTTTTACAAAGAGGGAAAAGGAGGGAGAAAGGGAGAGATACATCCATGTTTGAGAGAAACATCGATTGGTTGCCTCTCACATGTCCCTAACAGGAGACCTGCCCTGCAATCCAGGCATGTGCCCTGAATGGGAATCAAACTAGCAACCTTTCACTTTGCAGGATGATGCTCTACCAACTAAGCCATACCATTCAGGGCTTAAATTTTATTTTATTGTTTATGCTATTACAGTTGTCCAAAATGTCTCTCTTTGACCACCACACCCCCACTCCCTCAGGCAATCCCCACACCATTGTCAGTGTTCATGGGGCATGCATATATGTTCTTTGGCTACTCTATTCTCTATGCTGTACTTTACATCCCCATGACTATTCTGAAACAACCAATTTGTACTTCTTAATCCCTTCACCTTTTTTGCCCATCCTCTTGACACCCCTCCAATCTGGCAACCATCAAAATGTTCTATCTATGATTCTGTTTCTGTTTTGCTTGTTCATTTATTTTGTTTTTTAGATTCAATTATTGATAAGTATGTATTTATTGCCATTTTATTATTCATATTTTTTGATCTTCTTCTTCTTAAGGAAAACCCTTTAGCATTTTATATAATACTGGTTTGGTGGTGATAAACTCCTTCAGCTTTTTCTTGTCTGGAATGCTCTTTACCTGTCCTTCAATGATAAATAATAGCTTTGTTGGGTAGAGTAAACTTTGTTGTAGGTCCTGGATTTTCATCATTTTGAATATTTCTTGCCAATCCCTTTAGCCTGCAAAGTTTTTATTGAGAAATCAGCTGACAGTCTTACGGGAGTTCCTTGGTAAGTAAATAGCTGCTTTTCTTTTGCTGCTTTTAAGATTCTCTCTTTGACTTTAATCTTTGGCATTTTAATTATGATGTGTCTTGGTGTGGACCTCTTCAGGTTCATCTTGTGTGGGATTCTCTGTGCTTCCCGGACTTTTATGTCTATTTCTTTATCAAGTTAGGGAAGTTTTCTTTTGTTATTTTTTCAAACAGATTTTTAATTCTTTGCTCTCTCTCTTCTGCTTATGGCACTCCCATGATGAGAATGTTGATATGCTTGAAGTTGTCCCAGGGGCTCCTTACACTATCCTCATTTTTTTTTTAATTCTTTTTTCTTCTTGCTGTTTTGATTTTTTTTCTTCTTTATATTCCAAATCACTGATTTGATTCTTGGCTTCATCCACTTGACTGTTGATTGCCTGTAAATTGTTTTTCATTTCAGTTAGTGTAGCCTTCATTTCTGACTGGTTCTTCTTTATGGTTTCCATGTCCTTTTTTACACTGTTGAAATTCTCTCTGAGTTCATCTACTCTTCCCCTAAGTTCACTGAGCATGTTTATAACCAGTATTTTGAACTCTGCATCTAGTAGATTGCTTTTCTCCATTTTATTTAGTTCTTTTTCTGGAGTTTTGTTCTGTATTTTCCAATTGGGATATGTTTCTTTGTCTCCTCATTTTGGCAGCCTACCTGTGTTTGTTTCTATGTATTAGGTGGAGCTACTATATCTCCCAGGCTTGGTAGAAGGCCTGGTGTAGTAGGAGTCCCATAGAAACCAGTGGTACAGCCTCCCTTATCACCAAGTGGGGTACTCAAGATGCACCCACCATGTGGGTTGTGTATACTCTGCACTTATAGTTGAGCCTTGACTGCTGTTGGCAGGTCCTTGGGAGGGATTTACCCATGCTGATCAGCTGTAAGGACTGGTTGTGACCTCTAACCACTGTGGAGGATCAGCTGTGCAGGGTCCTACTCCACAGAGCAGGACTATAGGGACAGTGGAGTCACTCAGGCTCCCTCATCTGGATATCCAGGTGACAATGACTCAGCAGTGTTCATACAACCGTGATAAAGGCCCACATGTGCAGAATCAAGCTCTGTTACATAACCAGTACTGTCATATATTGGCACCTTGCCGGCTTTGTGTTCACTTAGTATATAAGGGGGCAGGACTTTCTACTGGTGTGGGATTGTCCCATCTCAGAATGAAGGCATGTCAGACATCTCAATGGTTCCACATGTTTTCTTCTGGCTGCCTGAATCCTGCATTAACCTGCCTGGTCTCAAATGCTTGCAGTACACTTGGCATAGTCAGCAGGATTCATTGCTGTATGGTGTGGAGCCATCACCACCCCTGGATGGGGGGTTTAGAGGGCTGGCCTGCCACCAACATGTGGTATTTGGTAGCAAGTCTCCTTGTGGCTTGTGCTGCCCCTGAGAGCTGTCCCAATGTTAGTGGCATTCCAGACATGGTAGAGAGGTCTCTGTGGGTAGTAGAGGAGACCCTGGAAAAGCCAAGTGCCAGGTGGCTGCGGGGGCCATAGGCTGGGTGTTTCTTATAGCTTTGAGAGCCAAGACAGAGACTGCACTTTGCGATGTGGCAAAGTTACGAGAACTCCAAGAGAGAGAGGCATGCTTGGAGGCTCAGATCCGCATCCTGGAGGAGGACCTCCGGACAGTGGAGTCATGGCTGTCTCCCTCTCCGATCCTAGTGGACGATTTGGAGGAGGGGTAGGAGGAATCATGTCCCCTGAAGGCCTGTCCAATAGTGATACAAAAGAGGAAATCACAGAAGCCTATGGTGCCTAAGGGGAATCTGGTTGGCCCCGCCCAGATGGTTGAGCATGTGACGTGTTGCCCATATCCACAATCTGAGCTAGTAGGTCTGGGGAAGCAGTTCTGGCACAGGTCCAGGGAGGCCTTGGCAGTGTGTCTCCTTCATCTTTGGGATTTAGGGATGGATAGTATTATGTGCACTGATAATGCGATGAAAAAGTTAGCTTCCATTATGACTTACCATTCCCTGCACCAGCGGCTGCAAAATAGCTGGCAAAAATGGAAGGAGACAGGGATCTCATTCTCTGTTGGAATGGGTCTTGGTGTATGGTCTGGACGGATGCAGGAGATGTGCCGGACACTGAGCAAACGGCAGTCCTATGTGGACTTAGTACAGATCTTAACGCGACTAGGTCATGTGCCAGGCCATGTTTAATATCAATACATGTGGCTCTGATGATGAACGCGTTATGGCAGGGATGAGGGATCTAGTGCTGCAGCACGCCCCTCTGCCTCTTTTGGATCCCTCGTCGTTATTTTGACCCCATACGTTGGGCACTGTATTAATGAGGTCACCATGATGGCGGCAAATCTGGGAGAGGTGGAGAGTTGGCGGCAGCAGAAAAGAGTTTGGATAGTGTCTCGAGTCCCTTCTGTCCTTCATGCAAAAAGCAAACCTGTGCAGGTGACTAGGACCCAGATGTGGTTAGACCTTTGGGGGGCTGAAATAGATCAAAATAGGATTGATAGGAAACCAAGCACTTATTTATTAGAGCTGTGGAAACAGTTGTGAGCTGGCCAACGTTTCCTGTGGCCCCAGAAGAAGGAGAAAAGGAGAAATGCAGGAGTGGGACTCGGGATGCCCGTCCCGAGTATATCTGGAAGACTATAAGGCCATACCAACCACCTAAGAAGGAGAAGGAGATATCCTTTGGCAATCTGAACAGGGGGAAGGCCAAGGGACATGTCTACAGGAAGGTCAAGGGACGGGTGGGGACTGGATACTGCAAGTGGAATTGACTATCAACTGGTCCTACAAATGTCCAGTGGGTCCTGGCTCTACTAGATACAGGGGCAGAATGTATGCTTCTGTGTGGAAACCCTGACAAGTTTCTGGGGCCTGAGGCCTCTGTTGATGGTTACGGGGGAGCGCAGTGTGAGAGTGAAGGCTGTGCAGTTCTCCCTGAGTATTGGGCAGTAGCCCCACCACAAATATACTGTTTAGGTGCCCCCCGATCCTGAGTATATCCTGGGCACTGTTGTGATCTAAGGGTTGTGGCTGCAAACCACTGCGGAGTTCTGCTTGAGAGTGTGAGTGGTAAAAGCCATTCTGCAGGGGCATGATGTGCATCCATCTATTCATTTGCCCTCCCCATGATGGGTAAGAGCAGTTAAGCAGTACTGGCTGCCCAATGGGGATATGAGGAGATCACGGTTACTATAGGAGAGTTGGAAAAGTTAGGGATAATTAGGGCTGCCCACAGTTCCTTCAACTCCCCCATGTAGACAGTGCAGAAGCTGGATGGCACATGGTGAATGATAGTAGATTATTGGGAACTGAATAAGGTCAGTGCCCCAATATATGCAGTGGTCCTCTCTGTGGTAGACTTGATGGACCGGTTAACCAATGAGCTGGGAACCTACCATTTTGTGGCCAATCTGAAAAATGCCTTTTTCTCCATCGATGTTGCTCCAGAGAGTCAAGATTGGTTTGCGTTTACCCGGGATGGCCAGCAGTGGGCCTTTGCAGTGCTTCCTCAGGTGGATTTGCACAGCCTGACCATCTGTCACGAGCTTATAGTAGGAGACCTAACTAAGGGGCCACAACCCACAGCAGTGCACCTTTTTCATTACAGTGATGATGTTTTGTGAGCTAGTGATTCTCTTACAGAATTGGAAAGGGAGTTACCACAAGTATTATCACACCAGAAGTCACGTGGTTGGGCAGTCAATGAAGCCAAGTTGTAAGGGCCTGGATTATCTGTCTAGTTCTTGGGGGTTGTCTCGTTGGGTCAGACAAAAGTCATCCCTGATGCAATAATAGATAAGATCTAGGCATATCCTATCCCTACCACTGTAAAGCAACTCCAAATGTTTTTAGGCCTGCTGGGGTACTGAAAAGTGTTTGTGCCCCACCTCAATCAGGTTATTCACCCCTTATACACTTTGGTAAAAAAGGAGTGAGATGGGACTGGACTCCAACCTTGCAACAAGAGTTCCAAGGAGTGAAGTGCATTATTAAATGTGCTCAATGCCTTGCATGCTCTAGATCCTACTAGACCTTGTGAGCTAGATGTGCACGTGACTCAAGATGGCTTTGGTTGGGGTTTGTGGCAGCAATTGGAACAGCTATGACAACCCCTAGGATTCTGGTGCCAACAATGGAAAGGAGCAGAGGTATGGTGCTCCCTGAGTGAAAAGCAACTGGCGGCAGTGTATGCTGCCCGGCTGGCCATGGAGGCTATAACAGGAACTGCCCCCATGACAGTAAGGACCATGTATCCCATTGCTGGCTGGGTCCAAGATTGGATGGCCAAACCTCACAGGGGGACAGTTTAGGTGGCCACGTTGGCTAAGTGGGAGGCTTATCTGCAACAAAGAAGTACTCTGTCAACTAGCCCTTTATGGGTCGAGTTGCATAGTGTTGGGCCTTGTTACTTATGTAGATGAAAAATCTGCTGCTCCTGCCACGATAGAGAAAACAGAAGCTAGGTCCTTTCGTGAAGGGCAGGTGCCTATTCCCTCAGATGCATGGTACACTGATGGGTCCAATTAGGGCCAGCCCACCATGTGGACTGCTGTAGCAATTCAACCAGAAACAAACACAATCTGGTCTGGCACTGGAGTAGGTCAGAGTAGTCAGTGGGCAGAATTGCGAACTGTATGACTCATAGCTGCAAATGAAGCACTGCCCCTGACTCTTTGCACAGATAGTTGGGTGGTGTACTGGGGACTAACGTTATGGATCTCTATGTGGCGTACACATAAATGGATAGTTATACATAGACTGTTATGGGGACAGGCCTTGTGGCAAGACCTATGAGAATTAAGCCACCAGAAACAAATCACTATATATCATGTGACTGGGCATGTGCCCTTGTTTCCCCCAGGAATGATGAGGCTGACACTATAGCCAAGGTGCGATGGCTGGAAATGGTGCCTAGCAGCCTATCAGGAAAAGAAGTTGCTCATTGGCTACAGCATCACCTCTTACATGCTGGGCACAAGACCATGTGTTCTACTATAAAAACTTGGGGATTGCCTGTCACCTTAGCAGAGGTAGAAGGGAGCTTGTGAGACCTGTGTGGTCTGCTCACAAGAACATCCTTGGAGGCCTGTGGGAATCACTGGGCAGGTGATGCGGGGACAAGTACTGCTGACATGGTGGCCGGTTGATGTGCCCGGATGCCTACCTAGTTCAGAGGGGTATGAGTATGCAATCACATGTGTGGACATGACCACAGGACTGTTGGCTGCATACCCTACATGCCATCCAGATCAAAAAGAGGTGATTGTTGCACTGCAGTGCTTATATGCTGCTTATGGGTGGCCCTTGGTCTTTGAAAGTGATCAAGGGACATACTTTACAGGGGCTTTGGTGCAGCAATGGGTCCGAGATGTACAAATCAACTGGAAGTTCCATGTGGCCTATCACCCCCAAACTGCTGGAATGATCAAACAATACAATGGCCTATTAAAGTAGGGCCTGTGAGCCACAGCTGCCACCCCTCACTGAGGGGTTGGACGAAATGCTTATAGACCGTCCTCTGGACTCTAAATGAGAGAAGTAGGAGGGGGGACCTAGCTCCAGTGGAAGCATTACTCCACAGCACTGCAGCTCCAATTCAGCTACAAGTACAGACTAAAGATGCTTTGCTGAAACCAGGCCTGGGGAAACAATGAAATATTCTCTTGCCTGCACCCAAGGGCCTGGAGAGAAGGCAAATGGCCTCTTGGATGTGGCCTTGGGAGATAAAAGCCCCCTGCATGTGGTGTTTAGCCCTTGTTACCCCTTGTCCCAGGAGTAGAGAAAAACTTGCAAATGATACCCTGCGTGATTGGGACATGGCCCCCAATATTGTGGGTAACATACCCAGGCCCAGCAGACCACAAAATGCTTCTCCACACCTCCTTCGTGATATCCTTATGGCCCATTATGAGTTCTCCACTCTTATTGCAAGTAGATTCTGCACACAAGGTATGGTATCTGCACCAGGAAGGCCCCCTCTGCCAGCCAACATCTTATCGAATGACCAGAACCTTGCTTGTATTTTGCCTGAGGGTCATGGTTTGCCATATTGTTAGTTCCAATAACTGCTTTGTCTTTTTGCCCCTAGGATACAAACTAACACATTTGTTGCCTGGGTACATACCTATGCCTCAGTGGCTAACCAGCCAGCGTGCTGGATCTGCACTGAACTCCCCATTTGCATGGATGCAGGCCTCCCATGGCACATCTCCCTGGATTGTCTCAAATTGGACTTGGTTACAACACCAGTGGAACAGTGCACATTCCTTATGGAATGAGACCTGGACCGACATTTACGCTGGAGTGGAGCAATGGCATGATCGGCCCTGATTGTTAGTCAACTGCTCCATATGGGATGACTTGGGGTGGCTCATGGTTGAGGCTGTGGAGTTGGCTGGACCAGACCCTCCCTGTACTGAGAACCCTAAAGGACAATCCCAAGTGGGCTGGACTCCAACAGGTCTGTGTCAGAAGCATATTCTTAAGCATTACTGGGAGGCACAGAATAATGGGTGGGCTGCAGTCCCCACTGGGGCCCCCTGGGTGTGTGGCTCACATGGGTGGCCTTACTTACCTGGAAGTTGGTCTGATAATTGTACCTAGGGGTGGTCTTACCTGCCTGCCCGAGTTTAGAAAGCTCTCATCATCTGGCCAGTCAATTGAGAAGCATTTAAGGTATGACACTGGGTAAAGTGTACTCCCTGGTGGTACTACCCATTAGCCATTTTTTCTCCTCAAGCTGCTTTTATAGTCTCTGAGGCCTAGATAACTGCTTTAGCTTTGCACACTACTTGTGCATTGAATGCAACACATGGTTCCTTAAGCCTCTTAAATGAGGAAGTGTATCAGTTGTGAACAGTAGTCTTATAAAACCCCATGGCCTTAGCATGCTCCCTGTATGATATATACCCCACAAGGTGGGGTATGTGCCCTAGTTGGGGCTGAATGCTGTGTATACATTCCAGATGCCTGTCACAACATTAGTCAAGCTCTACAGGCATTAGCTTCTGAGACCCATGCCATCTAATGCCTAACAGGTGATTTCTTGCAGGAATGGTGGGCATCCTTAACTACTGAGTGGCAGTATGTCCCTGATGTGTTAGCCAGCAGTGCTTTTGTTTTGGTTGCTTGCTGCTGCAGCTTGTACTGCTGTCACAGCATTTGGTTGCAGGGTTCTGCCCTCCTCACCAAGGGACCCACATGGAAGACACCCTCGTGTAGATTGTATAGTGAGAAATCCTGAAGGGGTGATATGTAGGGACAGTGGAGTCAGTTGGGTTCCCTCACCCAGATATCCAAGTGACTATGACTCAGCAGTGTTCATACAACCATGATAAGGACCAGTATGCGCAGAATCAAGCTCTGTTATATCACCAGTACTGTCATATATTGGCACCCCCCTGGCTTTGTGTTCACTTAGTATATAAGGGAATTGGGACTTTCCACTGGCATGGGTCACCCCACCCTGGAATAAAGGCATGTCAGACATCCCGACAGCTCCATGTATTTTCTTCCGCCTACCTCAACCCCACATTAACTTGACTGGTCTCAAATGCTTGCAGAACAAGGACTTATTTCAGTAGACCCCTGGTGACTGCTGAGTTCACCCCTTGAGTGTGTTGCTTGTGGAGGTGGTTGGGTGGTGGTGCTCCAATGTGGTCTGTAGCTGTCAACTGGGTGTGCAGGCTCAGGGACCTCCTAGGAGTGCAGGCCACTGCCTGTGTTCTTTCTGTACAGGGCCACTCAGCATAAACTACAAAGCAATCTACAGATGGCTGCTACTTGTGCTGGGGTTGGAGTTGTCCAAGTGAGGCCAAACTGTGAACCAAGACCAGGTGCTGCTAGTGCCAGACCTGCGGCCCCTTAGCAAGCTGAGGCCAGATGCTGCTTGTTTGAGAGAATTTAGGAAAATTGGAAGCATGAGCCAAAATAAGCCATTTGCATGGGAAAGCGCTGTTAACAGCTTGGGTGGGCCTGAAAGTTGGGTGGGAGGAGCCTCAGGTAATCACCAGGGTGGAGCGAACAGTGTGAGCCAGGTTGATGGAGTCTCAAATACGATGTCTGCTCTCTGGTTCTGTGGCAGGAGGGCTCAGAAAGTGAACAATGGCCTCTACCAGCACTTCTGTCTGAGGAAGGTTGCCCCCCAGCTCTTGCCCTGATGCCAGACATTTCGGTTCCTTCCCATATGCCCCTGGTGCCTTTCAGTCTTCTACCCTGGGGCTGGAGCTCAGAGGGAGTGAATATGAGTAAGTCTGTGTGTGGGTCCTTTAGAAGAAACTGGCTGGGACTCCAGAAGTTTCTGTCTCCTACAGCCTCAATCCCTTTTGGTTTTTACAGCCAGAAGTTATGGAGACTTATCTTCCTGGCACTGGAACACAGGGGTGGGCAGGCCTGGTGTGGTGTGGTGTGGGGCTGGGATCCCTCCCAAGATACCTCTCCTGATTTTTACCCATGACTCATGTGTGTCGGACCAGCTCATTCTGCATCTCTGCCCTTCCTGTCTCAATGTGGTTTTTTTCTTTAATTCCATAGTTGTAGGACTTCCATTTAGCTTAATTTCTGGTGGTTCTATATAATGGTTGTTCCATAGTTTAGTTGTAATTTTGATGTGTTTGTGTGGGGAGGTGAGCCATGTTTACCTACACCACCATATTGACTGAAGTCTAAATTATATCCTTCTTAAATGTTGTTAGCATATCCCAAGGCCACCAGTTGAACTTGGCAAGGTGATCTTTGAAATAGCTACTTACTGTTCTGACTATGAGGCTTTGTTGCCTAGAAATGTCCTTAATGAAAACAGTTAACAGTTAAACAAGCAGTTGATCAGCATACACAGTTTTAGAAACACCGATGGACATCAGGTAGTTGTTGGACATTAGTTATGACAAGGAGATCCACCTAGGACTCTTCCCCACTTGTTTCTTTGGCTTTTGACACTTGACATGGTGCAGTTATGATGTGTGCTGAGCTTCTTCTCAAGTCTAATTCCTGTGCGATGAGACAACAAGAATCCTGGAACCAGAAAACCTTATTTCTGTGCTTGCTCTGCTGCTTACCTGCTGTGTGACATTGGGCAGCCATATATGCTCTCTGAGCCTCAACTGTGTAATCTGCAAAATGGGCAATAACAATGCCCACTAGGCTGGTTGTGAAGACTAACCAATGTCACCTGCAGGAAAACATACTATGACTGTGGAGCTCTATAGAACTATAAGGTCCTTGAGGCCTGGTTGGCAATTCCGGTTTTGCTATATAGAATATCTAATGCAGCAGTTCTCAACCACATAACAATCATCCAGAGAGCTTTTAGAGAATACCAAGGCCTGGGCTCCACTCCCAGATATTCTTCTTTAATTGGTTTTGGGTGGAGCCCTGGAGTTGGTGTTTTTAAAAGTTCCCAGGTGATTCTAATGTGTAGCTAGAGTTGAGAACTACATTTGGCTCCTAGCTGTAGACTCAGTCTGTTGAATGAATGAATGATTCTAATTATGACTTCCTCTCCACACCCCCGGAGGAGTGTGCTTTGTAGATGGAAGGGTGTTTCCTGTGTCAGGCTGTGCTCAGGCACCTGGATATTTGTAGAATTGCTTTGCAAGGGCGTCTGGACAGCCTTGTTCAGAAGATGCTCACAATGGCTCACATGCCAATGGACAACACCTCTGAAGACCAAGCTGGGGGTGGCCTTGCAGCTGCCGCACATGGCCACCAGGCAGGTTAAGGGGCAGTTGATCGGGCTTGTGTAGTGGGGAGGGAGCTGGGATTCCCTGGCCTCTGATCTGCTTCCACCAATTAGGTCAGGTCATCCTTTGGTTGTGTTAAATGCTTTAGGAAGTTCCTGGAGCCTTTCCCATTGTTATTTACCTTGTGGAGACTCTCTAGTCTAGAGTTTTTATGGAACTCAACATGAAATGGATTTCCTGGGTGAGCTGGTGATAAGGCACACTGGGGTTACAACTCCAAGTTCAGATTTTTTTGTTTCAGCTTTTGATTCCACTTCCTTCCAGGAAAATTCTTTTGTAAAATTCAATCAGTTAGCCCTGGCCCGGGTAGCTCAGTTGGTTAGAGCATTGTCCTGATTCACCAAGGTTGTGGGTTCAATCCCTGGTCAGAGCACATACAAGAATCAACCAATGAATGCATAAATAAGTAGAACAACAAATTGATGTTTCTGTCTCTCTCTCTCTCAAAAAAAAATCAATCAATAAAAATTAAAATTCAATCAGCTTATGAATGTGTGTGCATATCCTTTTCTTTCTCTTATACACCATGTTTCAATACATCAAATTTACCACAGATAAATGTGTCAGGAATCCCCCCTTTCTTTCTTCCACCTCCTGGCCAGGCCACTTTGAGCTTCCTCCAGAAGCCCCTTCAGCTCCTTACAGGAACAGCCACTCCTTTCACAACTCCCAGTAGCCTTCCTTTTAGGAAATTTCCCACAGTCTCACTTTTTTACCATAAACACGTGAAAGATAAAGGAGGTAGTGGCATAGTGAATGCACAGAGCTGAATTTAAACTCCAGCATTGCCACTATTTGCTGGGAGACCTAGCACATATTATTTAACTTCTCTGAGCCTGTTTTCTCATGTCTAAAATCAAGCCAATGAGGCCTGACTGGAAGCATTATTGTGAGAATAAATGAAATAAGATAAAGTGACAAAGGCAATGCCTGGAGTGGAATCGTGGTTCTTGTCTAGAGGAGAACTCCTATGTGTCTCCCCATGCCCAGCACACTCCTTTGCCCATTAATGGTACTCAACAAACACCATTTGGTGAAGAGACCCTGGGGACCCAAATCCTAGGACAGTACCAAAGAAGCCACTTTCTTTCCCTTGCCTCCTTGTTGAATTAAAGATGTAGCTACTTCCCGTGATTGTTTGTAATGCTTTTTAAGGTGATATACCTGCGGCATAGTATTGTAACCAGATGGGATCATTTGTGATCATTACTGATAGTTGCTGCATGGGGCTGAGCTAGCTCAGAGAGGAGCAGGGCCTTAGCAGAAACAGGGGAAGGCATGGGAATTTGATGAGTGTTACTAAGTGCCATACTCTCAGCTATGCTAACTTCCCAGCATCACGTTATATGGCATGGCAGAAGCACTATCAGCCAGAAAACAGACAAGGACACTGAGGTTCAGACAAGTTAGGAAATTTGACCAACTATACAAAATGAGACAGCAAAGGAGGGGATACTTGCCTCTAAAACCCACTACTTCCCATTACCACATTAGAGTTTGAATCAGACAACCTGTGATGGAATTGTGACTTTGCCCTAACCAGCTGGGTGACCTTGGGAGCATCACTTAATATTTCTGAGGCTCCAATTTCTTCATTCTAAAGGGAGAGTTGGGCCACTAGGTGATGAGGCCTGTTCTCCCATTCAAATCTCACCAGTGGCCTGTACCTGTCATTGCTAGTCTCTGCAGCCCTCTAGTGGTGCTTTGCAGGACAGTAGCAGTACCTTTTCCATTGTCATATTCTCAAAGGGCTAACACAGGCTCCAGGGGCACTTGGGAGCTAGGTGCCCTTTGGCCTTTACTGATGACCAAGATAAATGAGGCTCAAAGGAGCCTTAGAGATAAGATGAGAAGACTGGTTCCCAAAATATATTAATTATTTGAAAAACTTTTGGTACTGTTTGTTCTGTGCTGTACCCAGAACTCTAACTTACTCTTAAATGATAAAAAATAAAAACCTTAAATATGGATTAAAATTTTAATTTAAAATCCATTTGTGGAATGTACACACACATGACCTTATTCACATCCCACTAACATTATCATCAGGTCATCTTGGCTGTAAAGGGACTGTTGAGGGGACACTGCTGGGGTCCAACACACATAGGTTTGAGCTCTGGCTCTGTTGCATATGTGCCAGCCATATGACATCACTGGTCATTGTACCTCTGCACACCAAACTCTTCATCAATAAAATAAGGAGTGTCATGTCAGAGTCCTTGCAAAGTCTGACATCATTTTTTAAATTTTATTTTTCAATTACAGTTTATATTCAATAGTTTACACTTCTGATATATTCCCAGAAGCAGGATAGCTAGGTTGAAAGGCAGATCCATTTTTAATTTTTTGTTATCTCCACACTGCTTTCCATAGTGTCTGCACCAGTCCGCATTCCCCACAGTGCAAAAGGGTTCCCCTTTCTCCACATCCTCGCTAGCACTTGTTGTTTGTTGATTTACTGATGATTACCATTCTGACAAGTGTGAGGTGATATTCTCCTTGTGGTTTTAATTTGCATTTCTCTGATGATTAGTGACAGAGAGTGTCTTTTCATATACCTGTTGGCCATCTGTATGCCCTCTTTGGAGGAGTATCTATTCCTTTCCTTTGCCCATTATTTTAATTGGGTTGTTTTTTTGGTGTTGAGTTTTGTAAGTTCTGTAATTTTGAATATTAACCCCTTATCAGATGTACTGGTGAATATGTTCTCCCATTCTGTGGGTTGTTTTTTTATTTTGTTGATTATTTCCTTTGCTGTGCAAAAACTTTTTAGTTTGATGTAGTCTCATTTATTTACTTTTTCTTTTGTTTCTTGTTGCCTGGGGAGATAGAGTTGATAAGAAATTGCTATGAGCAATTTATGAGATTTTGCTGCCTATGTATTCTTTCATTATGTTTATGGCTTCAGGTCTAACATTTATGTCTTTGATCCATTTGGAAAGACATCCAAATTGCAAAGGAAGAAGTAAAACTGTAATTGGCAGATGACAGGACACTGTACATAGAGAACCCTAAAGATTCCACCAAAAAACTAGAACTGATAAATGAATTTAGTGAAGTAACAGGATACAAAATTAATATCCAGAAATCAGTTGCATTTTTATATGCTAATAATGAACTAACAGAAAAGGAAATTAAGAAAACAATCCCATTCACAATTGCTACAAAAAGAATAAAAAACCTAGGAATAAACCTAACCAAGAATGTAAAAGGCCTGTACCCAACAAATTATCTGACACTGAAGAAAGAAATTGAAGAAGATACAAATAAGTGGGAGTACATACCATGTTCATGGATAAAAATAATTAACATTATTAAAATGTTCATACTATCCAAAGCAATCTATAGAGTCGACTCAATTCCTATCAAGATTCCAATGTTGTATTTAACAGAACTAGGACAAATATTTCAAAAATTTATGTGGAACCACAAAAGGCCCTGTGTAGCAACAGTGGTCCTGTGAAAGAAGAACAAAGTTGGAGGAATCACACTACATAATATCAAACTACTATAAGGTCACAGTAATCAAAAAGCATGGTACTGGCATAAAAAAAGACACGTACATCAATGGAACAGAACAGATAGCCCAGAAATAAACTCACATCCTTATAGTCAATTAGTATTTGACAGAGGAAGCAAGCACTTACAATGGGCTAAAGATAGTTTATTCAAGAAATGGTATTGGGAAAAGTGGACAGATACATGGGGAGACAAGAAACTAGACCACCTTCTTACACCACTTATAGCCATGGCCTCTTAACTGGTCTTGATTCTACTCTGCTCTATAATCTGTCTTCTATAGCGATCATTTCATTTCATTCAAAGAACAGAGCAGGCTGTGTCACTCCCTTGCTTAAATCCCTCTAGCGGTTTTGCCTTTGCATATACAAATGCAAACACCTTACTGTGGTCTACGAGGAGTTGCCCTCCACACTTGCTGGCTCCACTTCCTGCATTCACTCTTACCACCCATACTCACCTAACCTTACTCTGGCCACCTGGCCTTCCCTTTGTCCCTGAGGATACCAGAGTCTGACCACCCTAAGTGAAGTAGCCTCTAGTCACAGCCTCATATTTTATATGTGCTTTCTAACCTGACATTTTATTTTATTTTATTTTATTATTTTTTGTTTAAGAGTTAACAGGACTCCCCACACTAGAATGTTGCCCCTTTTAGGATGGAGAATGTGTTTCTCTTGTTCACCAGTGATTCCCCAAAGCTTTGTGCCTGACACATAGTAGGTGCTTATAAATATTTGATGAGGAATTAACTGATAGGCTAATGATCATGGCCTACTTCATTAACTCTTAACTCTACACAGCTGGGTTCATCAATGAAGCACATGCTTTTTTCATCCAGAAGTAAAAGTTTTTCCAATCATCACTCTTTTGCCTCATTCTCTAGTCTTAATTAAACACAGTTCTCAAGAAAACCTGTAGGTATGATTTATTTCTTGCTCTCGTGAATTGAGTATAAAGTAACAAAATTGAGTAAATGTCTTCTCTGGGCTAACAGAGATGGAGGCAATGAAGGAGAGTATATATGAGCATTTGGTGAGTGTGTTTTTATGTGTGTCTGTGTGCTGTTGAGCTGCAGGATTTTATTGTATGGTTGAGCATGGTAAATGATTTTCAGTTTCATGATCTATCCTGAGCCTAACAGTGTAAATAAAGCACCAGGTGGCAGCAGGGGAGTATCACTGCACCTTTTTCATGCTTAAGGCATTTTTCCAGTGGATTAGGTGCTGTACAAAATGGACAATTAGACAGCCCCTGCACAAAGGTCTTGCAATATATATATAGAGAGAGATAGATTGGTTGTCCCTAAATGGAGGTATATATCTTCATTATCAAAAATATATATGCTGAATACCATTCTCTGCAAGACATTAGACAAAGACTGCAGAATCTTAGCAGGCTATGGTGGGCTTTGCTTAGTGGACATGATATAAGAAGTGAAAAAGAAAGGACATATAGATGGCTGTACTAGGCCTGAGCAATTTATGGAATAATCATGTATTGCAAGTACTTGTTTACTTGCTATTTACAGTTTATTATTTGTTTCCTCCTCAAGACTGAAAGTCTCTTGAGAGTAGGGACCAATCTCTCATCTTTGAATCCTGAAACACTTAGCAGAGTGCCTATCACATAAAAGGGGCTTACTAAATGTTTGTTTAAAAAATGAGAAAAAAGTTAAAGAATAAAAATGGGAAGAAAAATTAATGAACATTACTATACAGAAAGAAATTAGGAGCATGTTTTATATGGAATATTTGAGTGGCGTGTTCTTAGTTCCAGTTCATGGTCATGGTCATCTTTCCTCCTTTTATTATCTTCAAAAAAAGGCAATTATCCTTCTGTGCCTGATCTCAGTGGAATATTGGCCAGGAAATCTGGTTGAATGAGTGTGATTACTATCTAGAGAAAACCCTTAAGACATGTTCCCATTTAGCTGATTACCACTGCCCACCATTTTTATAGGTAAAGAGAATCACTCTGGACCTGGGCATCATGTTCTGTGTTTAATAATTTTCAACATCTTGGTATCTTGATTATCAGACAAGTAATGAAAGAGCAAGGCCATGTATCTTACTTCCCTGCCCTTGAGCTTCTTTTGAAATGAGGGTCCCTTAATTTCTTTTCTATTCCAGCCAACCACCTCCCAGCCCTGCAGCAGAGTGGTTCTAGACTAATTTCTCCTTCTCTCCTATAGGAGGTGGGGTGGTAAGAAGACTGATAGACTTCAGAAAGAGGAAGAGCAGGAAGAGAGCCCCAGGCCAAAGCCAGCTCTGGTACAGAGGAAGGGACATAGGAGGTCACTGTGAAAAATGGACTTGAGGTTGTCATGGGGCAGGTTAATGCAGGGGCAGCTTTCTCCAGGTCACATGGCCTAAGCCCATGAATGCAGTTTAAATTTCAGATTAGCTTAAAATTATGATAGATTTCATCCCTAAATATAGCTTAAATTCTAGGAGAAAACCACTCTTATATATCTTTTCCATTCCCAAATCAAATCCAGTATCCCCCTCGAGTCCAGGGAGTCTAAATTTGAACATCCTTCAATGAGAGGGAAATACCCTCCTACAATAATAGACTAAAAGGCTTAAAACTGCAAATGGAGGTAGAACATTGGTGTGAATGGATGTGAAATAGTAGCCAATAGCTCCTTTCCCATTTTGTTTGAGGGAAGGGGAGAATACCACAAAAAAGCAAAGGCTGGAGACTTCAGGCAAGCAGTTTCTCTTCACCCCTGTGCAGAAAAGACAGGCTGTCCAGCAACTCTCTTTGCAAAGAGCATCATGGGCATTTCAGCAGCTTCTCATCTCTGTATTCATTATCTGTTTTAAGAGATTATAATAATCTCTTAAAATAACATAAAGATTTCCTGAATAGATAGATGATTACCTTAAAAACAGAATATGCCTCCAGATTTTTGTGCCCAAGTTTGTATCTGTTTACAATCATATTCCTGTCAAGTGAAAACCAAATAATATCTCAGAGTCATCTATAGATAAAGCTTTTGCACTAGTGCAGGAAAACAAAAGTGCTGGGGGAATTGTCATCACTATCATGTGACAGAGAAGTGTAGAAATATCAAACTTGAAAGAATCTGTTCATAACAGAGAGTATAACATGTATATGGTATTAATACACTGTATTTAACTAATATTCTTTGTTTAGACCAATTTGCTATAGTTCAGTAGAGAATAGATCAACATGCAATAAGTAAGTTTTTGCTTAAGAGTTTTAAAAAAGTATACTATTTTATTTGGGAGTGATGCACCCTTAAATTGATTGACCTATCCAAAAAAAAATCTGTGGTTAAGTAAGCTCATTTAAAATAAATTATTGGGACTTCTGGCCAAGATGGAGGCATAGGTGGATATGCTTTGCTTCCTTGCATAACCAAAAGAAGGACAACAAAAAATTTAAAAACAAAAACCAACCAGAACTGCCAGAAAATTGAACCGTATGGAAGTCCAACAGCCAACAAGTTAAAGAAGAAACATTCATCCAGACTGGTATGCTGAGACAAAGAAATAGGGCCCACATGAAAGAACAGATGAAGATTTCAGGAAAAGGACTAAGCAACGAGGAGACAGCCAACCAATCAGATGCAGAGTTCAAAACACTGGTAATCAGGATGCTCACAGAAATTATTGAGTATGGACACAAAATAGAGGAAGAAGTCAAGGCTACGCAAAATGAAATAGAGCAAAATACACAGGGAACCAATAGTGAAGGGAAGGAAACTGGGACTCAAATCAATGATTTGGAAAAGAAGGAAGAAATAAACATTTATCTGGAACAGAATGAAGAAACAAGAATTCAAATAAATTAGGAAAGGCTTAGGAACCTCTGGGACAACTGTAAATGTCACAACATCTGAATCGTAGAGGTGCCAGGAGGAGGAGAAGAGCAAGAAATTGAAAACTTATTTGAACAAATAATGAAGGAAAGCTTACCCAATCTGGTGAAAGAAGTAGACTTCCAGGAAGTCCAGGAAACTCAGCGAATTGCAAAGAAATTGGACCCAAGGAGGAACACACCAAGACATAATTAAATTACCCAAGATTAAAGATAAGGAGAGGATCTTAAAAGCAGCAAGAGAAAAGGAGAGAGTTACCTACAAAGAAGTGCCCATAAGACTATCAGCTGATTTCTCAAAAGAAACCTTATAGGCAAGAAGGGGTTGTAAAGAAGTATTCAAAATCATGGAAGGCAAGGACCTACATCCAAGATTACTCTGTCTGGCAAAACTATCATTTAGAATGTAAGGGCAGGTAAAGTACTTCCCATATAAGGTAAAGTTAAAGGAGTTCATCATCACCAAGTCCTTATTACATGAAATGTTAAAGGGACTAATCTAAGAAAAAGAAGAAGATCAAAACTATGAACAGTAAAATAACAACAAACTCACAACTGTGAACAACTGAGCCTTAAAAAAAAACCAAACAAACTAAGCAAACTGCTAGAATAGAAACAGAATCACAGAAATGGAAATCCCATGGGGGTTTATCAGTGGGGAGTGGGAGGGTAGAGAATGGTGTTAAAGGAACAGGAAATAAGAAGCATGAATGATAGGTACAAAATAGACAGGGGAGCTTAAGAATAGTATAGTAAAGGGAGAAGTCAAACAACTTATATGTACAGCCCATGGACATGAATTAAAGAGGGGGGATGCTGGTGAAGAGGGGGTTGCAGGGCAGAGGGGGATAAAAGGGAGAAAAAATTGGGACAACTGTAATAGCATAATCAATAAAGTATACTTGAAAAGTAAATAAAATAAATTATTGGCAATGATATTATAATGATTCAAAAACAAGTCCATGATGCAGAAAATAAAAAAACCAAATTAATAATAAGATGTTATGTTTTTATCAATAAACCCTGCATTGGTGATTCTGTTTAAACAAAACAGCATTATGTGCCACATTAACTTACTGTGGTCAATTCACATTTTATTAGGGTGTTTTTTTTTTGCTTACATTTAATTGGTAAATTGATTTGGTTTTATAGTTGCTTATACAAGAACTATAAGCATAAGGAGTGAAGTTTATATCTAGTTTTATGGTTGTACATATTTATGTAACTTTATAATAAAAGTAATGTAAGTCAATATTTTGTATATCATTAGTTAAGTTTGAGAAACACTCTGTGGATTAGCCTTTCCCAAAGATTATTCTGTGTAATGCTAGTCCCAGGAGATGAACAACAAAGTGCATTTGTTAACCACTAGATTTAAGACATGCACCATAGCCCCCTTTTGGGAATTAATGGTACATGTTAACATATTTCTACATGAGAAAACTGTTTAATTTTGCCTGAAGCTTTCCAAAATTATTTGATTATATAAAACCTTTTTTTTTTTGCTCTGGCTTGTGTGGTGTAGTTGGTTGGAGCATAGTACCATAAATGGAAAGGTTGCAGGTTTGATTCCCAGTCAGGTTTCAGATTACCTAGGTTGCAGGTTCTGTCCCTGATCGGGGTGCGTTTGAGTGGCAGCCTATTGATGTTTCTCTCTCACATGAATGTTTCTCTTCTTCTCTCTCTCCCTCCTATCCCTCTCTCTAAAATCAATAAGCATGTCCTTGGGTTACAATGAAAAATCAAAACAAAACATTTTTCATTGAACAATCGTTAAGATCTTACAAAGTTCTACAGAACACAGTAATGAAAAATTGTTCCAGACTAGAGAAAAGCAGCTTATGCACTCTTTACTGAGATGACAAAGATATCCAAGCCAGACACTCTGACAAGGATGAGGCTCCAGGTGATGTAAGGTACTAAAAAACAGAATTTTTTCCTTCTGCAAATGTAAATGATTCCAAGAAGGAAGAAAGGGTTGGGGAGGGAGCATATTGGAAGTGTCTAGAGTGACTGCACAGGCTGTTGCCTGACCTACAGTCAAACCTAAAGAGGACCATTTTTAGAAGAGATACACACATCTACAGTGATGATTTCTTCAGTGTGGCTCGAATGAGTATATTGTGGTGAAAATAATAACAGAGCAGATTTCACTAGAAGAGGAGGAAGACCATTCCAGCCATCAGAGATATCCAAAGATGAAATGACTGCTTCAGGATATAACATATACCCCGTCCCTGAGCTGCTCAGACAAAGACTGAATGGCAATGTGGATAAAACTCAAGTATCAACTAAATGGCTAGGCTGATTGATTTTTAACCTTGAAATTCTATGAGTTAACTTACTCAAAATAAAGATAGGTACACAAGATGAAAATGTACTCTACAAAATAAAAATAATTACTACTCATTTAAGTGATACCTTGTGCCAGATTTGTCATGCATATTAAGATGTTTAATTCTTCCATTCTCCCAATGACCCAATGAAGGAAGCACTTATTTTACCCCCATTTTACAGATGAACATCTGCAATGAAAAAACACAACTATGCTCATCACTTTCATTTTAAATTAATGACCACAACCTTAAGTGGACCTTAATACTGCCTGGCTATCATACTACATCTCCCTTCCATTTATTTTTCTGTCCTCAAACATCCATCTCTTCCCCAGTCCACATTCTCAACTGACCCATGCTTCCTACTTCACAGAGAAAATCAAAGTAATCCGAAGAACTTCCACTATACCCCTACCAACTCCCATGTAGTCTGTCTCCCCTCTTGTTCCTCTAGTTGAAGGATCTATGCTCTCTACTGGACCAACTCTTCCACTTGTATGCTAGATTTCACTCCCTATCTTCTATGCAAGACCATCACCCAGTATTATCCCCTCTTCCTTCCACATTATCAATTTGTCTCATTTGATCGATCATTTCATCACACACAAATATTGTTATTTCTCCAGTCTTTGAAAAACTTTCTTTCCTTCTTCCTTTCCTTTCTTAGTTTCCCTCCCTTTTCAGCTATACCCCATTTATTTGCACCCCCTAATAGGAAATATCTCAATCAGCTAATTTATTATGCTTCTAATTTTTCTATTCTGTTCCCTCATAAACTCACTCCAATCAGGCTTTACCCCCCACTATTCTAGCAAATCTGCTATTGTCAAGACCACTAGCGACTTTCACATAGCTCAATCCAGTGGGCACACCTCAGTCCTCATCTCCTTTGACCTATCTGCATGCAGCATTTCGTAACGCTGATTGTTTCTTTCTCCTAGATGCACTTTCTGCACCTGGCTTCACAATCATCACATATTTAGCTTTTTTCCTACCCCACTGGCTGCTCCCTCTCAATTGCTTTGGTTGGTTCTTCCTCCTCCTCCAGACATCTCACTTTGAAGTTCCCCAAGGTCCAGGTTTTGAAATGCTTCTTTCTAATTCCCATGGTGACCTCACTTAGTCTTATGGTTTTAAACTGTTGCCTAAATGATGTTGACTCCAACCTTGTCTGTAGCCTAGACCTTCCTCTTGAGCTCTAACTTTTATACCCAACTGACTACTTAATACCTCCACTTGTTTGTCTAACAGGCATCTCAAATGTAAGTAAACTAAGCTTCATATCTTATGTGGTAAATGCTGAGCTTCACTGCCCACATTCCCCCTCAGTGAGAGACACCTCCCTGTATAAACTTGTCCTGAGTTGCCCTGACCAGTGTGGCTCAGCTGGTTGGGTGTTGTCCCACAAAAGGAAAGGTCACTGATTTGATTTCCAGTCAGGGAACATGCCTGGGTTGCAGGTTGGGTCCCAGTGGTGTCACATGCCAGAGGCAACTGATAGATGTTTCTGTCTCACAAACATTGATGTCTCTCTCCCTCTTTCTCCCTCCCTTTCCATAGCTCTAAAAATAAATAAATACAATCTTTTAAAAAACAAAAATAAAAACTTGCTTTGAGCTGAAAGTTGTTTTCTTGCCTAAGGTAACAAATATCCTCATTAGATGCAGTTCAAATCCAATGCCTTGTTGACATGGTAGGTACAAAGGTCTGGTCTTCTTCCTTCCATTTGAGGCAGCTCTTAAGAGTATCCAGTTCCATATGGGATCAACCGAGGCCTCTGTCAAAACTGGATCGCAGTACAATTCTCTGTCTTCCCAACCCTACTTTTCTCACTCCTGTTACAGATGGTGTTCTGAAAAGCCACCTCTGAGAACACTAATATCTGTTTCAGATCTATTTCCTGGGGAATCTGCCTAAGTTAGTAAATATTGACAATAGTCCTAAGAAACAGACTCCATAAAAGGGTTCGTTTCATTGAGTGAGAGTGAAAGTCTCAACATGGGCCATGGGTGGAATACTCATGGTTGCTGGTATATCTTATAGTGGTTTTCAAAGCTGTCGCAATCAGTCATTCCACCAATGATTGAGAGTAGGTTGATAACTCCACTACAATTGTATATTTATCTGTTTCTCCATTCAGTTCTATCAGTTTTTAATACTCTATGAAACATTTAGTCTTGTTATATCTTCTTGAGAATTAATCCTTCTTTCATTTTTAAAATTTTATTTATTGGTATTCTATTACAGTTGTCCCAATGCCCCCCCACCTTTGTCTTCCTCCACCCACCCAACCACCTGCTCCCACAGTCAATTCCTACCCTATTTTCCCTGTCCGTGGGTTATTTGTACATGTTCTTTGACAAGTCCCTTCCACTCCTTTCCACCATTATCCCCCATCTGCCTTGCCTTCTGATCACTGTCAGTCTGCTCCATATTTCCATTCCTATGGTTCTATTTTGTTCATTAGTTTATTTTGTTTATTAGATTCATCTTATAGGTGAGATCATGTGGTATTTGTCTTTCACTGACTGGCTTATTTCACTTAGCATAATATTCTCCAGTTCCATCCATGCTGTAGTGAAGGGTAGGAGTTCCTTCTTTCTTTCTTCTCCATAGTATTCCTTTGGGTAAATGTACCACAGTTTTCTGATCCATTCATTTCCTGATGGGCACGTAGGCTGTTTCCAGCCCTGGGCTACTGTAAATAGCCCTGCTATGAACATAAGAGTGCATAAGTTCTTTTGAATTGGTGATTTGGGATTATTAGGGTATGTTCCTAGAAGTGGAATTGCTGGATCAAAAGGCAGTTCCATTTTTAATTTTCTGAAGAAATTCCATACTGTATTCCACTGTGGCTGGACCAGCCTGCATTCCCATCAACAGTGCACTAAGGTTCCCTTTTCTACACATCCTCGTTAGCACTTGTTGTTTGCTGATTTATTAATGATGGCTGTCCTGACAGGTATAAGGTGATATCTCCTTGTGGTTTTAATTTGCATTTCTCTGATGGCTTTTCATATGTCTATGGGCCTTCTGTATGTCCTCCTTGGAGAATTGTCTGTTCAGGTCCTTTGACCATTTTTTAATTGGATTGTTTGTCTTCCTGGTGTTGAGGCATATGAGTTCTTTATACATTTTGGAGATTAAACCTTTGTCCAATGTATCATTGGCAAATATGCTCTCCCATGAAGTCAGTGCCTTTTCATTTTGATGATGGTTTCCTTAGCCATGCAGAAGCTTTTTAATTTGATGTAGTCCCATTTATTTTTTCCTTTATTTCCCTTGCCCTAGGAGATATATTGACAAAAATTTGCTATGTGGGGTATCTGAAATTTTTCTGTCCATGTCTTCCTCTAGGACTTTTATGGTGCCATGACTTATATTTAAGTCTTATATTCATTTTGAGTTTATCCTGGTGTATGCTGTAAGTTGGTGGTCTAGTTTCTTTTTTTGGCATGTACCAGTCCAGTTCTCCCAACACCATTGATTGAAGAAGCTATTTTTACTCCATTGTATGCTCATGCCCCCTTTGTAAAATATTAATTTACCATAGAGACATGGGTTTATTTCTGGGTTCTCTATTCTGTTCCATTGATCTATGTTTCTGTTCTTATGCTGGTACCAGACTGTTTTGATGAGTGGCCTGTAGTATAGTTTGATATCCGACATTGTGATTCCTCTCCTTTTTGTTCTTCTTCCTCCAGATTTCTGAGACTATTTGGGGTCTTTTTTGTTCCATATAAATGTTTGAAATATTTATTTTAGATATGTGATATATACCATTGGTATTTTAATAGGAATTTTCTTGAATCTATAAATTGCTTTGGGTAGTACAGACATTTTAATGATGTTAGTTCTCCAATCCATGAACATGGTATATGCTTCCATTTATTTGTATCTTCCTTAATTTCTTTCTTCAGTATTCTATAGCTTTCCCAGTACAGGTCTTTTACTTCCATGGCTAAATTTATTCTTAGGTACTTTATTTTGCTTGTTGCTATAGTAAATGGGATTTTTTCCCTAGTTTCTCTATCTGATACTTCATTGTTGGTTTACTAAATGTCCTAGATTTCTGAATATTGACTTTGTATTCTGCTAATTTGCCAAATTTACTTATTAGGTCAAGTATTTTTTTGGTGGAGCCTATAGGGTTTTCTATGTACACTATCATGTCATCTGTGAACAATGACAGTTTTACTTCCTCTCCAATTTGGATGAATTTTATTTCTTTTTTGTCTGATCACTGTGGCTAGAAGTTCCTGTACAATGTCGAATAAGAGTGGTGAAAGTGGACACCCTTGTCTTGTTCCTCATCTTAAGGGGGAAGCTTTTAGTTTTTGACCATTGAATTAATGTTGCTTGTAGGTTTTTTTGGTATATGGCCTTTATTATTTTGAGGTATGCCCCCTCTACTCCCATTTCGCTTGGTGCTTTTATCATAAATGTGTGCTGGGTTTTATCAAAAGCTTTTTCAGCATCTACTGATATGATCATATGATTTTTGTCCTCATTTTATTTATGTGGTCTATTACATTTATTGATTTGTGGATATTTATTATCCTTGCATCCCTGGGATGAATTACACATGGTCATTGTGTATGATCTTTTTAATGTATTGCTGAATTCTGATTGCCAATATTTTGTTGAGGATTCTAGCATCTTTGTTCATCAGAAATATTGGCCTATAGTTTTCTTTCTTTGGAAGATACCTATGCTCACCAGTATATCACCAATGCTAACAAGTAATTTTCTTCCTTTGTTGTGTCTTTACCTGGTTTTGGAATTAGGATGATATTGGCATTATAAAAAGAATTTGAGAGTCTTCCCTCTTCTTGAATTTTTTGGAATAGTTTGAGAATGATAGGAATTAGTTTTTTTTTAATGTTTGGTAAAATTCCCCTGTGAAGCCGTCTGGTCCAGGGCTTTTGTGTGCCTGGAGTTTTTTGAACTGCTTCAGTTTCATTAGTTATTATCAATCTATTCAGTCCTTCTGCTCCTTCTTGACTCATTTTTGAAAGACTGTGTAGTTCTAGAAATTTGTCCATTTCACCCAGGTTGTCCACTTCTTGGTATGTAGTTGTTCATAATAATTTCCTACAATTCTTTGTATTTCTGTGGTATGAGTTGTTACCTCTCCTTTCATTTCTGATTTTATTTATTTGCATCTTCTCTCTCTCTCTCTCTCTCTCTCTTTTTTCTTGATGAGCCTGGTTAAAGGTTTGTCAATTTTGTTTATCTTTACAAAGGACCAGCTCCTGGATTTATGGATCATTTGAATTGATTTTTTAGTCTATATGTCATTTAATTCTGCTCTGATCTTGATTATTTCCTTCCTTCTACTTGCTCTGGGTTTTGTTTATTGTTCCTCTAGTTTTTGTAGATTTAGTGTTAGGTTATTTATTTGAGGTTTTTCTATTTTCTTTAGGTCGGCCCTTATTGCTATGAGCTTCCCTCTTAGGACTGCCTTCGCTGTGTCCCATAGGTTTTGGGTTGTTTTGTGTTCATTTTCATTTGTTTCCAGATACTTTTTGATTTCTTCCTTGATCTCACTGTTAACCCATTCATTATTTATAACATGTTATTCAGTCTCCATGTATTTAAATGTTTTTGAATTTTTTCCTTTAGATTGCTATCTAGTTTCAAGCCCTTGTGATCTGAGAATATACTTAACATGGTTTCAATTTTCTTGAATCTGTAAAGGCTTGTCTTGTGTCCTACCATGTCCTATCTTTAAATATGTTCCATGGCACTTGAAAATAATGTATATTTTGCTTCTATGAGGTGAAAACTTCTTTATATATCAATTAAGTCCACTTGATTTAGAGTGTCTTTCAATGCCATAATATTCTTATTGATTCTTTTTGGAAGATCTATTTATTGTTGACAGTAGGGTGTTAAAATCCACTACGATTACTGTGTTACAGTTGATATCTTTCTTGAACTCCTCCCAGATTTTCCACATCTGTATTTAGGTTTTCCTATTTTGGTTGAATATATATTTACAGGGGTTATATCCTATTGTTGGATTAATCCCTTAAGTATTATGTAGTGACCTTCTTTATCTCTTTTAATGGCTTTTGTTTTGAAGTCTATTTTGTCTGATATAAGTATTGCTACCCAGCTTTTTTTTAAATGTTCATTTGCTTGAAATATTTTTCCATCCTTTTGCTTTCAGCCTGTGTATATCTTTTGTTCTGAGGTGGGTCTCTTGTAGATGACATATATGTGGGCCATATTTTCTTATCCATTGGCTACCCTGTCTTTTGACTGGAACACTTAACCCATTTATGTTTAAGGTTATTATTGATAGGTACTTATTCATTGCCATTTTATCCATGCCAGTGTTCCATTCTCTCCCTATCTCTCTCTCTCTTTCTCTCTCTCTGTCTTCTCTGTCTCTCTTCTTATAGTAGTCCTTTAGCATCTCTTATAGTGCTGGCTTGGTGAAGATGTAATCTTTTAGCCTTCTTTGGTCTAGGAAAGCTTTTTATTTTTCCTTCCATTTTAAATGAGAGTTTTGCTGGATAAAGTAGTCTTGGTAGCAGGTTCTGCTTTTCATTACTTGGACTGTTTCATACAATCCCTTCTGGCTTGCAGTGTTTCTATTGATAAATCCACTGTTAGCCTTATTGGAGTTACCTTATATGTTACTAGCTGTTTCTCCCATGCTGTTTTTAAGATTCTTTCTCTTTAAATTTTGCCGTTTTAATTATGTGTCTTGGAGTTGGTCTCTTTGAGCTCATCTTTTTTGGACCCTTTGTGTGTCTGAACCTGCATGACTTTTTCCATCACCAAGTTAGGGAAGTTTTTTGCCATTATTTATTCAACTTTTCTATCTTCCGCTCCTTTTAGTCTCCTGATTGTCCTATGATGTGAATGTTGTTCCTTTTTATGTTGTCCTGAAGCTCCCTTCAAGTGTCCTCATTCTTTTTGCGTCATTTTTTGTTTCATTGCTCTGAGTGGGTATTTTTTTCTTCCTTATCTTACAGCTCACTAATTCAGTCCTCTATTTCATCTAGCCTGTTTTTAATTCCTTCTAGTGTATTCTTCATTTCAGATATTGTATTCTTCACTTCTTCCTGGTTCTTATTTAGAGTTTCCATGTCCTTTTCCATCTGGCTGTAGTTCCCACTAAGTTCCTTGTAGCTCCTAGAAAGTTCCTCATAGCTCCTTGAGTTCCTTTAGCATCTTTATAACCATTATTTTCAATCCTATGTCTGATATATTGCTTGTCTATATTTCATTTAGCTCTTTTTTGGGGGGTTCCTTCTTTCCTTTCGATTGGGGGTTATTTCTTTGTCTCTCCATTTTGTGTCTCTCTTTTTGTTTGTTTCTGTATCTCTGATTGCTATGCTTTGACTACCTGTCATCAAGAGGTGGGCTTCTGTGGTAGGAGTTCTGTGGGACTCAATGGCGCAGTCTCTTTGATCGCCTGATCTAAATGCTCCAAAGATACCCTTTATTCAGTTTATGTAGGCTCTCTTGTTGCACTTAGGCTTTGATTATTGATGGCTCATTCTTTGGCAGGTTCTCTCCTCCAGCTGGCTGCCTGGGAGTCGTAATCCCCACCACACCTTGTATGCTGTTGTACAGGTGCTGGTTAATAAAGCAATACTGCCCGGAAAACCAAACCATGCCAACAAAGACACCCCGCTACCACATCAGCAATATCAACAGTAAATGAGCAAAGATTAATAAAGGTGGAAAGAGATTAAGAATATTATAAGATATGAAAAAAGAATATGAGATGACTAAAGGAGAGAAAACTGATTATGAGAGGGAAGAGGGAGGAGAAATTATAAGAGTAGGGAATAGAAACAAGGCAAATAAAGGGAGAAAATAAAACTTAAAATGCAAGTAAAAAAGGAAGTTTGAAAGGAAGGGAAGAGTATAATTTGAGGTTTGAAATAAAAATATAGTGCACCAATGTGGGCAAAATTGAAGAAAAACTATAACAATGTCAATAACAACGATCGATAAAGTTGGAAAGAGAATAAGAATATTATAAGAAAGTGAACAGAGAATATGAGATGTCTACAATAAAAAATGATTTTGAGAGGATAGAGGGAGGAGAAATAACAAGAGTAAGGAATAGGATCCAGGCTAAGGGAAAAAATAATCCAAACTCAAATAAGCAAGGCAGGAGAAAGGCAAAATGGAATAAAATGGGGGGAGAGTAACCTATGAGATTTGAAATAAAGTAATAGTGAACAAATAGGAATATAATGGAAGAAAAACAGCAATAACCACAATATCCATACCAAAAAAGCCACAATTAATTAAGGTGGAAAAATATAATTATAGGAAAGGGAAAAAACAATGTGAGCTGACTAAAAGCAAGAAGAAAGATTTTGAGAGGATAGAGGGAGGAGAAATAGAGTAAGGAATAGGAACAAGGTGTAGAGAGGGGAAAATAAAATTTATGATGAAAAGAAGAAAGGTCAGGAAGAAGGCAAAGTGGAGTAAGACAAAGGAAGGGTACCATGTGGGATTTGAAATAAAAATAAAATAAAAATATATAAAAATCTAAATGAAAAGAATGAAAAATAAAAGACAAAAATAGTGAATTACCTGGAATACAATAGAATAAAATGAAGAAATATTAAAGGACTACGTGAGAGAAAAAATAATGCAGATTCTGAAGATGAATGAAGTGGAATTCATCTCAGCAGTGTTTGGTGTTTGCCTTCCACCTTTCCCTTCTGGACCGGCCTCTGGTTTTTTATCAGCTCAGGATCCAGGGGTGGGTCACACAACTTCTGGCAGCACTGCATGTACCACCTTCATCTGCTTCTACAGGGGGGCTTCTATTGTGATCAGGGGGTGGGACCCCTGGGTCTCCCCAGGGAGGCACTGTTCAGTCTTCTGGGAAAATCGTGGTTGTGTTCCCCTGACCCTGCACCACCTGTCTTAGTCTGTGCCTGCTTATTTCCAATAATGCATAATTTCTGATGAACTAGCTCTGCATTTCAAGGGAGGGGCCAACCTGTGTAAGAAGGTCTGCTCTCTCCTGCTTGGTGCAACTGGCAGCTCTGTGTCAACCAAGGCTGGGTGGGGCCCTGATTCCCCCTGGCTGCATCAATTTCTGATCTCCCTGCCTTGCTGGCCTCAGTGGAATAGGGCCCTAAGAAACTGTATTTTGTTTCCCTAAGAGTTCAAAATGGGCCCTTACAGAGATTCTCTTCCTGTATTTCTTCTACAGATATGCATCCTGCAGAATGTTCTTGGGCCTGTCCTGTGTGTTCTGCCAAGCTTTCCTGTTGAATTTGTTGCTTGTAATCCTGCAGGGGGTGGAGGCTGGGTACATCCTTCCCCTCCCAGAGGTTTGAATTCTGCTGGTGAAGGGGGTTCTGTCTGGCTATAAATAGTCTGAGGTGCTCAATTCTTGCCCATCTAATTCCCAGCCCATGGCCCCTGTAGCAGACACAGTCCCAAACTCTCGGCTTGTGTAGCCCCTGGTTTGCTAGTTGTACTGGGCTGGGGCCAGAAATCCGTTTGCTGTGAAATTTTCTGATCTCCCTGCCCAGCTGTAGTCAATGGGAGCAAACCTCGCTTTCAGTCTTATCCCTTTGTTGGCAGGGTGGCTGTGCCCAGGGTCCCTGCCCAGCACACTTCAACTCCCCTTTTAAAAAGTGTCTCTGTGGCACACCCACTGCAAAACCAAGTCATTATCTGGCTTTCTGCACATACCACCTCTCCAAAAAGCCAGAAGTGTCTCATAGTCACAGCTGGCTGCAGCCTGCCTCCACCTGACCCAGACAAAGATCGAGTCCCTCTCTCACTCTGGTACTTTCCCAGCTGTCATTTGGTGTTGTAGCTATCAACATGCTGCTCACTGAGTGTAGGTAGCCTGGATCTCACTGACCTTGAGCATCTTTCCAAGTCACTCCTTGCTCTCTGCCTTGGGAGTGGAGGGAGCCATGAAGCTGTGATCTCTGACCAACCTCTCCAGTGCTACAGGCGCCATGCATAGGGTATCTCCCCTTCACCTTATAAGACTCTATTGCCCATTGTGAAGTGTTTTCTGTACTCCTTGGCTCAAAACTTAATATCAGCTAAGATTCCATTGATTGTTCAGGTTATTTGTTAGATCAGATGAGAATGTGAGTTGGGGGCAAGAGCAAGTGGACTGAGTTTCCACCTACTTGGCTGCCATCTTCTAAACTCTAATTCTTCTTTCATTATAAATGTCCCCTTTAATCCTGATTGTATATCTTATCTGAATAATAATTTTGTTTCTTTGTTCCTCTTTATATTTTGTTTCCATTTAGCAAGTCTAGTGACATGAGTCAGTAAGCTTCATTTTTGGTCTCAGTCATATTTGCATGTTTCTTTTGTCCTTCCTTGTTCAGAACCCCATTTACATATACCTTCTCTGTGAAGCTACTGAAAACAGAATTTGTTACCTCTGGCATTCATACTGAGCATGGAAACCACTGAGCACAGTTTTTTTTAATTGTGTTGAGCATAGATTGCATGTATTTGTTTTAATATGGATTGGCTGCTACTGATTCAGACATATGTCTGTTATCTAAAATATGTAGGGGGGGTGAGATCATGTGATATAATATGACCATCCAGGGCTAATCCTTGGTTAGGGCCAATGGATGTGCCACTCCTTTGATAAAAAGTAGAGAACATACATACCATTGATGTCCAAATATAAGGTGATCTTTTAAAATAAGATTTATCCATGTTATTGCATAGCTCTAGTTTGTTCACATCCTATTTAATATTGCATTGTATGAATATGCCATAATTTATTCATTTTTCTGTAAATATCCATATGAAACTTGACTGCTTTTCACACTGATATTTAAAATGCATATTTATACTGTTATACAACAGATAAAATTGAAAACAGCATAAACATGGTCAAAAGACTAGGAAAATTATCAATCTATAAATTTCTCTGTCTCTCACCCTTTGGATATCTCTTGCATATCCAAATATTATCATTTGTTTGATGTTTCTTAAAGTTAATTAATCTTTCCCCATCAAAGTACTTGGTAGTTCAGAATAAAATAATTAAGAGTATCCTGTAACATGAGAAACTTTTCAAATATCCTTCTTTTCTAGTGAGAGTTTTGCAAGAGAAATAAAAAATATGTCCACAAAATACTTCCACACAAACATTGGAAGCAGTCTTATTCATGATAGACTCACCTGGAAATGATCCAAATTTCTATCAACAAATTGAAAAGATAAACATATTGTGGTATATTTAAACTATAGAATCATACCTGGAATAAAAAATTAACAATTATCTAAATATAGAATCTCAAAAACTTAGTCATATTTTGAAGATTCATGATTACATGCCCACCTTCAATGGGTTGTGAATGCCAAGGAAGGTATAAAGGGGAGTAAGGTGTGGCTACATTAAAATGGAAAGGACAGTCTCTTTGAGAAAGGAATATTTGAGATAAGATCTTAAAAATGAGAATGAGCCAGACGTAAGAAGAGCTTAGAGAAAGTAACCTAGAATAGAGGAACAGCAAGTACAAGGGTCCCAGGTGGGGAAGAACTAGCTTTGTTGAAGAAGTAAGAACTCCTGTGGCTGAAGCGGAAATGAGATAAGGCTTAAGAGAGAAGCAGGAACCAAATTAAGTACAGCTTTCCAACTTATGGCAAGGAGCATACTTTAAAAATCAATTTTATGGGGATATTTTATATAGAATATAAATCAATGTATTTATGTGTATATATTTATAAATATCTAAAAATTTGTATTAATATATATTTATAAGTATATTATTGTATTATATACAATAATATATAGAAATATAATATGTATTATATATTTATTATATAATTTATATATTATATATCAGAGTATAATATGTTATAGGGATCTAGTATATAATATATTATATATAATAAAATACACTCATTTTAAGTATATAGTTTAATGAGTTTAATAATGTCAGATATGGTTATCTTGAGTAACCACAGTCAAGATCAAAATAAAGAACATTTCCATCAACCCAAAAAGTCTCTCCTTCCTTTCTCTAGTCAATCTCCTTCATCCCCAGTCCTAGGTAACTACTTTCTTATTTCTATTACCATTGATTGGCTTTGAGTGTTCCAGAATTTCATATAAATGTAATCATATAGAAAGTATTCTTTTGTGTCTGGGCTTATCTTGCTCAGCAAAAAATCTCAAATATAGTTCAATTAGAAAGAGATAGTCTTTCAACAAATAGTCTTGAACAATTGTATATTCATATGCAGTCTTAACATACTCAAGACAATTCAAATTTAATTGTAGACCTAAGCATAGCAAATCTATAAAATTTCTAGAGGGATACATAGAAATCTTTGCAACTTAGAAGTAGGCAAAGATTTCTTAGTTAAGGCCCAAAAGGACAAATAAAATTTAAAAAATGGTAAAATTTGATATCATCAAAATTTAAAACCTTTAAAATGCCTGCTTTTCACAAGACACTGTTAATAAAATGAAAAGGCAAGACACGGACTGGGAGAAAATATTTACAATATGTATGTTTGATAAAGGTTTGTGAATAGAATATATAAAGGTCTTTCAACTCAATAATAAGACAAAAAGTGTAGTAAAAGTGGTCAAAAGGCTTGAACAGACCCTCCACAAAAGAAGATATATGATGACCAGCAAACATATGAAAAGACGGTCTAGCCCTGGGTGGTGTGGCTCAGTGATTTGAGCACTGGCCTGTGAACCAACGGGTTACCAGTTCAATTCCCATTCAGGGCATGTGCCTGGGTTGTGGGCCAGGTCTCCAGTAAGGGGCACGTGAGAGGCAACCACACACTGATGTTTCTCTCCCTCTCTTTCTCCCTCCCTTCCCTTTTGTCTAAAAATAAATAAGTAAAATCTTAAAAAGAAAAGACAGTTTATATTTTGAGCAACTAGAAAATCAAAACTTAAAACTACAATGAAATATCAATACACACCCAATTGGATGGCTAAAATTAAGATGCATGAGCAAGAATATGGAGCAACTGAAATGCTCATATATTGCTGGTGGCAGTGAAAATAGTGCAACTATTCTGGAAAACAGTTTGGCAGTTTCTTACAAACATGCACTTACTATATGCCCAGAAATGTAATTCTATTTTACCTTTATTATTTGTTCATTAGTTATGCTTTTTCTGTAGTGGTTGCTCTAATGTTTACAACACACATTTTTTATTTATTATAATCTACCTTATGTTATCTTATGATATACTATTTATCAATTTGCAAATAATGTCTGAAACTTACATTAGTTATACTTCCATATTCCCCTCCCATTAGTTATATTTCCATATCCCATTTGTGCTATTGTCATCAAAGATTTTATTTCAACATATGCCATAGACCCTAAAATACATTATTATTGATTTTGCTTTAAGTAGTTGATTATCTTTGAAAGAAATAAAAAGATCAGAAAATTTCTTTTATAATTACATATAGAAATTACATTTCTATTGTTTTCATTACATATGTAAATCCAAATTTTATTCTCATGTCCTTTTTCTTAAGCTTGAAGAACTTTCTTTAACATTTCTTCTTCAGGTTGGCTGATGACAAGTCCTCCTAGTATTTTTGTCTGCCTGCCTTTATATTTTCAAATTTCCAACAATTTATCTATATGATTTAATATAATGCTATGTACATTGTAGCTCTTAATAAAGGCATTTAACTCATACACATGCATCAAATGGGCTTTAATAATCTTTTATTAGTCAGAAAAAGCATATAGTTTTTAGAATTATTGCAAAGTAAAATCTTATTTTGGGATACTAAATATTATTTCTCATTATTATTAATTAAGGAAATAACTAGGAGATGCCAACTCAGCAGAAGATTGATGGGGCAGAAACACTGAAAGATGATTAACATAAAGTGTTGGTAGTTCACTGATCACATTTTTAAAATCAAAGTATAATTGGCATACAATATTGTTATTTTCAGGTATGCATCGTAATGATGCAATATTTATATACATTGAGAAATGATCACCACAATATTATTCCCTGTGCTTCAATTGCTGTACATTACATCCCAATGACTTATTTATTTTATATCTATAAATGTATCTTTTAATCCTTATTGCCTATTTCTCCCATCCCTCAATCCCTTCCACCTCAGGTAGCCACTAGTTTGCTTCCTGTATCTATGAGTCTTTTCCTATTTCTTTTTGTGTGTGTGTTTTGTTTTGTTTTTAAGATTGTACATATAAGTCAAATCATGGCATTTGTCTTTACATGACTTATTTCACTTATTGGTAACATTTTTAAAGAATTGGGGTATTTTCCCCCTGGTATTTACAATTGAGTCAGCTTTACCTATCAGTCTCTTATGGTGAAATTTTTCTCAGCTGTGGTATTTTTCACCTTTAGAAGAAGTTTATTAGGATCCTTTTTATATATTCCATTGCCCTCCTCATTATGTTCATGTTTTTCTTGTACATTATTGAACATATGGACTATATTTATGATAGTTGTTTTAATGTCTTTATTTGCTATTCATCTCTGTCATTTGGGATCTGTTTATACAGTGTTGTTGTTTTTCTTGTCCTGAAATTGCATTTCTTTCTTTCTTCTTATATAGTAAATTTTTTCTAGATACCTATCTTTTTTATTTATTGTTAGTCTATTACAGTTGTCCCATTTTTTTCTCCCTTTGCCCTCCTCTCCCCAACCCATCCCCCACTCCCACAGTTATATAGTAAACTTTTAATTGGATGTTGGCAATAATGAATTTTATACTCAGTTTTATATTTTGTTGTATTTCTTTAAGGAATGTTCAATTTTTTTCCTGCCCATCAAGTTAGTTATTTGTAGATCATTTTGATCCTTTTGAGGTCTCTTGTTAAATTCCTTCTAGACAGGGCTAGAAGAGTCTTTACTCTAGGGGTAATTTAACAACACTTCTAAGGTATGTCTATTCCAGTATTTCTACTGATTATCCTGTGTACTCACTGATGCCTCTACATTTTAGATGGGAGAAATTAGAATGATCTCTGGCCCTCGGAATTATTTGGCTGACAATTATTTACATATCTTTGGTAACAGGTCTTCTCCAGAAATTATTCCTGCCTAACCTCCTGGGGTTTTACCCTATCCATACAAGAATTGGTATTTAGTCAAAGGGATGCTGATGTTAATTTCCAGAACTCTTTCTCTGCAGAGCTCCCTCCTCTTGAATATTTTACCCTACAAGTTCCAGTTTTCTTCCTGTACTTCTATGTCTCCTTACATGATTGAGATGACTGGACTGAGTTTGAATTCTCTCTTTTTGCCCTGCATTTGGGAAACTACCTCCTGGCAGGGTGCTTTGGAATGATAGGGACCTTCTTGTTTGTTTCCCTTTTCTTAGCAATCCTAGTCCTGTGTTGTTACTTGTCCAATGATCGAAACTTGTTTTCTGTATTTTTCTTACAGTTTTTAGGTAGGTATTTTCAATGATATATCCTCTTATTTAGACGTAGTTGGAAGAGGATTCTGGGAGTATATATTTTACTTTATTCTAAGAGAAACAGGATGTTACAGAATGTATTTTTTTTTTTTTGCGGGGGTAGGCAGATGAATGATGTGATTTCTGGTCCATATTTCCAAAATATTATTTTGGTTACCTCATAGACAATGAATTAAAATGATATAAGAGTGGAATCAGAAAAAACAGTGAGAGAATATTGCAGGACTCTGAATAAGGGCTGTTAGTGGCTATGCCCAGGTTTTGTGGGAGGATAAATGAAATAGTCTTTAGAAATACAGAGCTTAGCCCTGACCAGTGTGGCTCTGTTGGTTGAGCATCCTTCCACAAAGCAATGGGGTGCTGGCTCTATTCCCAGTCAAGGCACACGCCTGGGTAGCAGGCTCCCTAGTCAGGTGTGTGGATGAGAGGCAACCAAATGATGTTTCTCTCTCCCTCTCCTTCCCTTCCCCTCTCTCTAAAAAGAAATACATAAAACCTTTTATGAAAAGAAATACAGAATTTAGTCATAGATTAAATGCAACTGATGGAAGAAGAACAGAAGGTTGGATAAAAGGCAGGGGGGCAGAATCAAAAACTTTATTTTGAACACAGTAAATTTGCTATTCCTATTAGGCTGAAATGTCAGATGTCAAGTAGGTGGCAAAATCTGTGTCTGCTGCTCTGGAGAGATGTATAGGTTGGAGATATAAATTTCAGAGCTATGGACATGTGAGTTTTAAAGTTATGGGAACAAATGAAGCAATCCTAAGGGGTTAGGTGGTTAAAGTACTAAAACTTGATATTCCCTCAGGTAGGACATGAGGTAGATTTCTTAGGTTTATTTGTAAATATCTCACTCTGGATAAAGAGGTCAAGCAAATACTGGCTTCATATATGTAGAATGTTCAATGCACAATGAGCCTGTAGTGGACATGTAGTCAAATGTCCGATAAGCTCAAATTGATGAGAAAATAATTCATTAAAGTGTAGAGGGCAGGACTGGTAGCCATACTATGAGCATGTTACCCAGGAGTGTTGCCAGGAAAATGACCAAGAGAACCAGGAATAAAATCCCTGTAGACTAGATTGTTGGAAAATTGAGTAGTTAAATTCACTCACATCTATTTAATTGTTTATTTTAAATGGTGTCACAGTGAGAGAAAAGAAACCATAATAAAAATGCACAGAGAACACCTCAAATAGGTTTGTAAACCTGTGGGTTTGTCAAACAATTTTGACTGTGAAGTAGCCTGGACTGTGAAGGGGAATGTATAAGGCTGCCTTCAGGAGGCTCTCACCACTCCTCGCTGACAGACCTTGCCAGATCAAGCCCAGGCACTTCCTGTGTGGCTACCAGAAGGTGAGAATAAATGCAGGCTTGGTTCAAACCCGCGTGAGTCTCTGCATCAAAATGAGCTCATTTCCCACAAGGTATACAAAAACCTCCCTTCTAGCATTGTCTGCACTATATTATTTAAATTTATTTATGTAAATGTCTTTTTATTATTAACATAGTAGGTGTTTATGGATAAAATAATACAAAAATATGCTTAAAACCCACAGAATCAATATTTAATTTTAATGTAATCTTTTTATTCTTATTCTCTTTCCCTCTTCTCCTCCCTTACATTCTCTTTCTGTGTCTAGGTATATTTGTAAATGCATCTATATTTTCAAAGAAAATAGAGATCTTAGTTTATACTCAGTGTTTATCTTTTTTAAAATAATATCATAGCACAAACATTTTCCCTTAGCTTTCAATATATTTGAATATACAATTTCCAATGGCTGCATAAGATTCCATCATGTGGAAGTACACATAAAAATGTACTTAATCTCATATTGTTGAACATTTACATTGCTGTCATGATTTTGCCATTATAGAAGTATTATGATGAGCAAATTTTATATAATTATATACTACCCTTTACTAATTTCTTTAAGATTAATGTTTAGGTTCTGTGTTTTTTTAACAGATTTCTTGAAAATTATTTTTTCAGGTAAGATTTTTCTTTTGCATGGATTTTATCTTTCTTAGTAAGGCTATTTTTCTTTTTAGAGTTGATAACTATTTAGAAATTTTAATCAACCCATTAGTTTTAGACCAATTTCTTTGATATATTTCTTAATTGATGTATGTTATTACTAAACCAAGACTTATCCTCTGTCAACTATTTATATTTCCTAAAGGAATGCTACAAATGATCACCAACTTTCTATTAGTTTATTCATTTACACTTTGAACCAACATTAAATTCTTTCCCAGTGTATCTGTTCCAGGTTTGGAGTCAGTGAACTGTGGTGAATAGGATAGACTTTGGTGCCAGGTAGGTTTGAATCCTGGCTTTGCTACTCTGTGGTCCTGGAGAATTATTATGTCCTCTGTAAGTCTCATATTATTTGTCTAAATCAGGAATTTTCAACCTTATTCATCTTATGGAACACATTAACTAATTACTAAAATTCTGTGGTATACCAAAAAATACATTTTTTGCTGATCTGACAAAAAATAGGTATAATTTTGATTCATTCACATGGGATGGCTATTATTGTGTTGGCTGTTGTCATTTTCTTTAAATTTGTAAATCGAAGGAAAAAGAGGTAAGTGCCCCTGACTAAATAGTCAGCATGTTTTGACAGTTCTTGCAAATTGCCAGTCTAAATGATAAAGATCAAATTATCTACCTCATAAGTTTTTGGGAAGAAGTAAATTTAATTAGTAGTCCATGTAAAAATCCCTTATGACATACTATTCTCTTCAAATCTATCTTCCAAATGCTTACCACATATATTCTCACCAGCTCTCCAACTAACTCTCCAGTCCAGGCTACCATCTTCTTTCCCTTGGGCTATGCAACAGCCTCCTCACTGACCTCCTAGCCGCCTCTTAGACTAATCTCCTCACAGCAGTCAGAGTGTCTCTTTATAAGCACACACCCTGTCATCTTACTCCTGTTCTCAGTCTTCCAAAATAGGGGAAAAAATCCTTCAAAGCCCTTGGCCTCCTATTGCAAGATCTGGTCCCTTACTACTCAGAGCCTAATTTTTACCACTCTTCCTGTTCTCACTTGGCTTCATCTATACTAGACTTCTTGCTGTTTTCAACTATACCAAGCATATACCTACTTGCTGTTCCCTCTGCCTAGAACTTTTTTTCCTTAGACATTTGCACAGTTTGTTTCCTCTTTTCTTTCAGGTCTCCCCTCACAAGTCACTCCTTAGGGAGGATTTTCTAATATCTCCAAGTATAATAGAGCCCCTTGCTATCCCCTTATTCTGACTTTTTGTAACACCAATTAATAGCTGATATTTAATAAGACAAATAGATATAACTTTAATGACTATCTTCACAATTAGAATGTAAGCTCTGTAAGGCCTGGAACTTTCTCAGTTTTGTTTGCCTCTCTAACCTTGGTGTCTAGGATGATGTGCTCAACAATTTTTCTTGGAAAAATGAATAAATGAACAAATGAACTGATATACATTTTAAAAATGATTCTGGGATCCAGTACATCTTCCTGGGCAAAGTGTAGCTTAATTCCTTTCTGTTTTACCTAATTCTATCTAGTTAGTGTTCCTAGGTGTCCCCCCCCTTATTTTAGGAAAGCAGTCACCATGTCTATTTTAATCTTTAAACTAGAAAGTGTTGTGTTTTAAGATTTTAAGTGTTACCTTCCATATTAGTTGTTTCATCATAACTATTCTAATTGCTCTTCTTTAAACTGTATCTTTTCTTCCTCATTATGAGCTAACCAACAGTTCACTCTATTTAGTTTTGAACCCATATAAACATTATATATGTTCATTAAAAGTTACCTCAAGAAATGTCTCTGAATAATAGAAGAAACAGATAAATATACTGTCTCAATGGAAACTTGCTTGGCAACTGAATAGTAGCACTTGTATACTCTGTCTGAACAACATAAAAATGAAAGCCATCCTTATGATGTTATTACTGTGCTACACAATCTTTTTTACAACTCAAAATGGAGTTTTTACCTTTCAACTTGAAATTCTTCAGGGGTTCTTCATTCTCTATAACAGTAGTCCTCAAACATCCATGCACATCAAATCACCTGGAGGCTTTGTTAAAATAGATTTCTGAACTCATGTCCAGGATTCCTGACCAAGGAGGCTTGAGAATTTGCATTACCAGCAAGTTCCCAGGTGAGGTTGTTTCCACTGGTCTGGGGACCAAACTTTGAGAATTACTGCTCTGTAGAATACAGTTCAAATATCTTCACACAGTACGTAAGTCAGGATAGCAGAGTGGTTAAGGATGTAAGAGGCTTGGTCCAATCTAGCTTTACCATTCCCTGGCTGTGGGACTTTGGAAAGTTACCTGATCACTTTTTACCTTAATTTCTTCATCTGTAAAATCAGGATGATTTTAATAGTAGTGTTTTTCTCATAGACTTTTAAGATCAAATGAGGTAATACCTATAAAGCCCTTGCCACAAGGGCCATGCAGAGTAATCAGTCCAAAAATGTTAACAGTTCTGCAAGGCCCTTGAGGAACTCATTTCTACCTCTTCACCCTCAAAGTACTATGTGGGCATCTCTCAAATATATAATACTATTCTTTTTCACCCTTCTGTTCTTTGGCTTGTGGCTCTTCACTGTCCTGGGATACTTTTGCTTTCATTCTACTCTGTCTGGTAAATTGTTACTTTTTCTTAACACTGAATTCTCACAACACACCTGAATGAAAGCATTTCCCGAGCTTCTTAGATGGGTCGAGGTGTTCCTCCATGTAGATAGTCTGCTATTTGTGATGATGGTCCAATGGCAATGAAGGTGAACTCTGTACTTTGTTTAGTGGAGATTCTGAGACAGACATATTAACAGTTAAATATGGGGGTCAGTATTAAAGATGTCAGGGTGAAAAAGTAGGGATGGCTTGCAGGTAGTAGCTGGTAAATCCAGGAAATACTCTTATTAACAGAAAGAAGGGAGATTTTTGTCCTAAAAAGACTACTGCCTTGGTCATTGTGGTAGGCAGAATAATGGCCTGCCCTGGAATGTCCTTAATCCTAAGAACCTGTGACTAAGTTATCTCATATGGCTAAAAGGACTTTACATATGTGATTAAGTTAAGAGTTTTGAGATGAGGATAATACCTTGGATCATCTGGGTGGCCCAGTGTAATCACTAGGGTCTTTCTAAGAGGGAGACATGTGGACCAAAGTTAGAGCAAGGAGAAGGGATGATAGAAGCAGAGCTTAGAATGACGCATTTTGAAGATGAAGGAAGAGGCCATGAGTTAAGGGATATATGCAACCTTTACAATCTGTAAGAGGCACAGAAATATTCCATACCCCCAACCCTGAGCCTCTGGAAGGAATACAGCCCTTCTGACATCTTGATTTTAGGACATCTGACTTCTAGAACTGGAAGATAATAAATTTGTGTTGTTTTAAGCCATAAATTTGTGGTAATTTATTACAGCGGCAATAAGAAAGGAATAAACACTTATATTGCATGGCTAATTACAGTTTGTCCAGGATCTCTGCCTTGATTTTCTTAAGTTCTCTTACCATTGATCTGGAGGCAGTTTTGAAATGGCCATTAATTGCTGCCCACAGGTCTATGGGGTGTTAGCATAGGTAAGTATATTAGTATGATTTATGAGTAGATTCTACCCAAATATCACTCAAAATGCTGTTCATCACATAAGGATGTTGCAGAACTTAGAAGACATTATAGTGAACACATGCTGTAAAGACATAGCTGGAAGGTTGACTTCCACTCCCTGCATGAAGATAAAGAGAAAGCTATCCCCGACATCTAATTTCATGACAAATGATAATCTCTGTGGAGAGGGCCTTGGGGGCTTATGCTTAGGGGAGCTGGTAATGGTCCCAGAAGATAACTGCACTGTGACCAAGAATTCCTGGCAGAGCTTTGATCTTTGCTATTTTTCTTTAAGAAGACCAATAGGGTATTTGTGTGTGTATGTAAGAACTGACATCTTGAGTGGGCAAGAACAGGCCTGCCTGCAGAGCTCCTCACAGCCAGCAACCTGGGTTTATAGGTGCGCTGGCTGCCCAGCCTAGCCTAGCACTTCTGGCTGCACAGTGTTGGCGTGGCAGTGGGCTGCCTCAGCAGCTGTGAGCTACCAGAGCAGAGAGAGAAAAGGCCTGGGAGGCGCAGGCCCCAGAAACAGCACTGCAGGATCAGGTCTTCCTGAGGCTGAAGGGCTCTGAAGGGAGTGGGGTCAGCACTCTGCCATCACCCTGTGCTATAATATAGCTGCAGGGCTCTTCCCAACACCATCTGGGAAAGATCCAGAGAGGAGCTTTATCTAAAACCGCCTGAGGCTCTGAAAGGGAGGCCAGCCCTGACCAGGAGATGCTGTGTGATTTTGGGGAAGGGAGCACATGGAGAACAGGCCCCCCAGGAACTAGTGCTACAGCATGGAGACCACACAGAAACACTTTTAAAAGGGGAACTGAGGAGTGACCCTGACTCTGCAGGATCCCGGGGCTTGCACACCTGGTGCAGCAGCTTTGCTAATCAAAACCTCAGAAGGGTAGAGTCACACTGAAGGAGCAGTAGGACCTGACCCAGCATGGCTCACAAGAGTGGGGCTATCCAGAGTGGAGAATTCAGGCCTGAACCTCCGGAGAGAGAGCAGCAGGCTTGGGACTGGAACACAGGAGCTAACACCTGAGATTTGCTGCCGCCAGCCTGATCCCCCACCTGTGGGGTTACAGGCTCTGCAGGTCAGTGCGTCTAGGCTCAGAAGTATCCTGCTGTGTACATTTTTACAGGGGAAAGAAGAAACAGCTCTGCCAGACACTAAGAGCTACATAGTTTCTTGGGCCCCGAGCTACTAAACCCAGAAGAGCAGAGAGAATAGAGACAGGTGCAACAAGGCACTATCTTCTCTCCTACGTATCTTCTTAACATTCATTTCATGTCCTTCAAGTAGAGACCTAATATGTCACCAGGTTTTATATTAGAGTTCATTTCAAAACCCATATTTTGTTCTTCCCTCCTCCTAATCCATTTTCTTTCTTCCTTCCTATTCTTAGTTTTGTTTTAAACTCTATTTTCTCTCTTGTCATGACTTGTTTCTGTTCCACACTCTTACTATTTTCCTTCCTCAAGTTTCTTAAAACCATTTGCAATTGTCATTAATCAGCTCCCCCTCTTTTTCCCATTCTTAAAATATATTGTCTCTCCACCATTACATATCATTGCTCATCAGTTGTGGACAGGGTGGTTGTTGTTGCATTTCTTCCATCTTATTTCTAGACAGTCACTATTTTTTATTTCAAATCTGTAATTTTACTACTCCCCTCTCCTACTCCATTTCATCTTCCTCCTGCCCTTCCTTTTTTCATTTTAAATATTAATTTTTCACTGTCTCAGCCTGATTTTCATTCCTCACTCAGTATTTTTTCTCCCTCTATCCTCTCAAAATAACTTCACTTGCCTTTAGACACCTATTAAGCTTTTCTTTCTTTTTTCCCTTTTATTCTCATCCCACCTATATGAATCTTAGCCTATTTGTTGTTGATATTTCTGTGGTGAATCTGTGTGTGTGTATGTGTGTGTGTGTGTGTGTGTAGTTTTGTTTTTTCTTTTCACTCATTAGATATATATACATATTATAAATTTCAGTTTAAACTTAATACTATATGCTTCCTTTCTCTTACTCCATTCCACCTTCCCTCCTTTATGATGTAAATTACCTCATTTATGATGTAAATTTTACTTTTCTCTCTTCCCCTTATCTCTATTTCCTATTCTTATTATTGCTCCTCCCTCTACTCTTGCAAAATCACTTTTCTTGTAGTTAGTTATCTCATATTTGTTTTTCCTTTCTTATAATAGTCTTCATCTCTTTACACTTTTACTAATATTTGCTCATTTGCTCTTAATAGTGTGGTTGTGGGTGGGGACTATTTTTGCAGGTGTGGGTTTGTCCTGGGCTGTTTGGTTTTGTTCTGGCAGCACCTGTACAACAGTATACAAGACATGGTGGGCAGAGTGACTCTCAGTCAGCAAGCCAGAGGGAAGGACCCACCAAAGAAAAACCCAACAACAAGCAAAACCCATTATAACCAGACAGCCCACATAAATGATATAAAAGGCAACCCAAGAAGATCAACTCAGGAGATCAAGGAGACTGCACCACTGAGTCCTACAGGTCTCTTACCACAGAAGATCACACAATGAAGACAAGGAGTCAAAGCAGATCAACCTAATACACAGGAACAAAAAAGAAGAGTCACCTAAAATGGGGAGACAAAGAAACAACCCCCAACTGAAAGGAAAGGAAGAATCCCCAGAAATACTACTAAATGAAATTGAGGTAAGCAAACTATCAGATATAAAGTTCAAAATAATGGTTATAAGGATGCTCAAGGAGCTCAGAATTACAAAGAACTCCAGTAAGCTACAAGGAACTTACTGTGAACTACACTAACATAAAAAAGGACATTGAAACTATCAATAAGAGAAAATGAAAACTACAATATCTGATATACAGAACACAGTAGGAATTAAAAGCTTGTTAGATGAAGCAGAGATCAAATCAGCAAGCTGGAACACAAGGTACAAAAAAACTCCCAGACAGAGCTACAAAAACAAACAAACAAAAAAAAAGACTCCAAAAAACCAAAGAAGGGTTAAGGGATCTCAACATGAAACATAATAATATCCAAATTCTAAGGATACCAGAAGGAGAAGAAGAGGAGCAAGGAATAGAAAACCTGTTTGAAAAAGTAATGACAGGAAACTTTCCTAACCTGATGAGAGATAAAGTCATGCAAGTCCAGGAAGCACAAAGGGCCCCAGTGAAGATGAACCCAAAGAGGCCCACTCCAAGATACATTATAATCAAAATGGCAAAATTTAAAGACAAAGAGAGAATTTGGAAGGCAGCAAGGGAGAAACAGATAGTAATATACAAGGGAGCTCCAATAAGGCTAGTGGCAGATTTCTCAACAAAAACACTATGAGCCAGAGGGAATAGCAAGAAATATTCCAAGTAATGAAAAGCAAAGGCCAGAATCCAAGACTACTCTACCCAGCAAGATTCTCATTTAAAATGGAAAGTGAAACAAGAAGTTTCCCAGACAAAATAAGGCTGAAAGAATACATGTCCACCAAATCAGAATTGCAAGACATGCTAAAGTGACTGCTTTAAGAAAAAGAAGAAATAAAGGGTGGCGGGGGTTACACAGGTACAAAGGGAAAAAATGGCAATGAATATGTACCTATCGATAATAACCTTAAATGTAAATGGATTAAATGGCCCAATCAAAAGATATAGGGTTGCTGAATGGATAAGAAAACATGACCCACATATTTGCTTTATACAAGAGACCTACCTCAGAACAAAAGATATACACAGGCTAAAAATGAAGGGATGAAAAAAATATTCCAAGCAAATGGACACAAAAAAAAACCCTGGGGTAGCAATACTTACATCAGACGAAATAGACTTCAAAACAAAGTCCATAAAAAGAGACACAGAAGGACACTTCATAATACTTAAGGGAAGAATCCATTAAGAAGACATAAACATTATAAACATATATGCACCCAACACATGAGCACCCAAATGTATAAGGAAAATCTTGGAGGGCTTCAAGAAAGACAACAACACACATATAATAGGGGATTTAAAAACCCCACTGTCAACCATGGGTAGAACTTCCAAACACATAATTAACAAGGATATCATGGCACTGAATGACACTGTAGATCAAATGGACTTAATTGATATATACAGAAAATTTCACCCCAAAGAAGCAAAATACACATTCTTTTCAAGCGCACATGGAACATTTTCAAAGATAGACCACATGATAGGACACAAAACAAGCCTTAACAAATTCAAGAAAATTGAAATCATATCAAGCATATTCCCAGATCGCAATTGCTTGAAACTAGAAACTAACCTCAAGGAAAAAACACAAAAACATTCAAATCCATGAATACTAAATGATATGCTATTAAACAATGAATGGGTAAACAATGAGATCAAAGAAGAAATCAAAAGTTTCTGTAAACAAGTGAAAATGAACACACAACAGTCCAAAACATATAGGACACAGTGAAGACAGTCCTGAGAGGGAACTTCATAGCAATACAGAGCCACCTACAAAAGATAGAAACATTTCAAATAAACAACCTAACCCTAGATCTACAAGAACTAGAGGAACAACAACAAACAAAACCCAGAGCAAGTAGAAGGAAGGAAATAATCAAGATCAGCTCAGAACTAAATGACATAGAGACTAAAAGAACAATGCAAAGGATCAATAAGTCTAGGAGCTGATTCTTGGAAAAGATAAAATTGAGAAGCATTTAACCAGACTCATCAAGAAAAGAAAGAGAATAAAAAGCTCCAGGTGCAAGTGGTGCCACTCCTCCAGCCAACCACAGCTCCTTTGACTAGTGTCTCCACTTTCCCTTTTGCCATGACTTCTTACAGCTATTGCCAGTCGTAGGCTTCCTCATCCTTCAGGACATGGGGGCAGCATCCTGTGCTTTAGAACGGCAAGTGTCTACCACACTCCCAGCATTCATGGAGGCTGTACTACTACTACTGTTTATTCCTTCCATTGTATTTATTTCATATATTACATTCTTTATTTCTGACTGGACTTTTAAAATTGTTTTTATGTCTTTTTTCATGTTGTTGAGTATCCTTATAATCATCACTCTGAATTCTGTATCTGATAAATTACTTGCCTCCCTTTCATTTAGTTTTTATTCTGGAGGATTCTCTTGTTCTTTCATTTGGGGCATCTATTTTTTTTGTCTTCCCATTTTGGCTGCCTCTTTGTGTTCGTTTCTATGTATTAGGTAGATCTACAGAGACTCTGATGCAGACCTATGTTGGACAGAACCTATGACTGGCTTTGCACAACTTGTTTGGAAATATCAGCAATCCACAGGTTGTGGCTCCCTGTGCTGGGCCTGGGTGTGTGCAGAAAGAACCAGGATGCACAACAAAGGCTGGTTTTTATCAGCACTGGGCCCAGGGGAGGGTGAGCTAAAGTCTCAGAGTTTTCAGGAATCCACCTTGGTTGTTAAACATAATCACTGACATAACTTACAGTTGTACTCCTCAGCATCTCGGCTTAAGCGCCACAGGATGAGGCAGAGTAATTCCTTCAGGCAGGACTATTCCTTTCCCTTAGGCTGATGCCACTTAGATCGGAGTGCTCTGCCTGAGGAAGATGGACTCTGAAGTATGGGAAATGACTCAACACAGGGATCCTGGTGGCTATTTCTTCAGTTCTCTCCCCAGAGCCACCAGCCCCAGACTCTTCTCATAAGTCTCTAGTCCACTCTGCCTTCCCTCTGCTGGTGCCCAGGGTAATTGGCTGCAAATGGAATGTTTTGCATTGACCTTTTAAGAGGCTCTTTGTATCTCTAGCCATCTCTCCAAGGTGGACAGAAACCCCGCTGCTTTTTCACAGCTGGATGTTATATGGGTTCCTTTCCTAGCTCTTGTGCTGTAGTCTGGGGAGTCCAGTTTGGAGTTTAGAATCCACCCGTCTCACGGGAACCCCCTGGCAGCTGAAATATCCCCCTGGAACTTCAGCTGCCACCTGTGGGAGTTCAACCAGCCCTCTGCATCCCCAACCAGGTACGTTGTGGTGAAGTAGTTTCTTCTATCTGTCCTTGGTTATAAGGCTTCTCTCCAATAGTGTTCAAGTGCTTATTCAGGATGATTTCTCTATAATTTAGTTGTAATTTCAGTTTGACCCAGGGAGGTGGTTAGTGCAGCTTCCACTTACTCCTCCACTATCTTGGATTTCCAGAACTGACATCTCTTTAAAAATCAGAAGTCAATGATTTGTTTGGAGCAGTGAACCTATTTGGTGGGTCCATGGTCCAAGGACCACAAATGAAGATGGATTTCAAAGTCACACTCTGGTGGTATATATGAGCATGTGTGTGTTTCTGGTGATGTGTGTATGTGAGGTGTTCTTCAGCTTATGTAGAACACTTCTAACAATATTTCTTCAAAGGCAAGGGGATAAGATCTGAGTTTAAATGAATGACACATGAGGATTCTTCAGGTTATGGTCAGGTCATTTATCATAGACTGCAGAAGTAGAAGTAGAAGAATCATAAGGATTCAGTACAAGCCTAGTTACATCATAAAGGTCCTCAGTGTCTCTGGGACACTGGTGAACATCTCCAAGGGTTGCATAGCTATTGAGGAAACAAAGGAAATTATGTTCTGGGCTCTAAGGAAAGCGATTCACCAGCAGTTTCTTTCCAGGGACAACCTGAAACCTGGTGCAATCCCAGATAGGTGCTGTCAATCTCCCCACCACTTACTTATGGGGTACCAGGTGAGGTGATAAGGAATCAACTGCCCCTGGGATACAAGACTGGGTTATGAAAACTTTCAGGCCTGCCTTTCTGGATAAGGTCTTTGTGGACAACCAAGTTCTTCTGTAACCATGGCCTTAGAGAATACCTTCTTAGCTTTTCTGTGCCAGCAGGGGGTCCATAGCTCTGCATGAAAGCCAGGCTTACATGTGAGAGTGGGATATCCATAAGGGGACCAAGGGAGACTTGGAAACAAAGGACATCTGGGGAAAATGTCCTGGAGTGTCCAACATTTATTAGATTATGATTTGCTCTGATGCCTTGATGAAATCCAAGGACTAGGGAAAATAAACTTACCTATATTTATCACAATTTGTACATAATTTCAAGAGGGAATTTAAAAATCAGGAAACCCATTGAATTTTTCATAGTCATCAGTGGGTCCTAAGGTTCAAAATTCCTTATTTAGGTCTAGAGAGTGAGTTTATCTAGACAAATGTCTTTTGTTGTAGGGCCATACAACTCAGTCTGATCCAAATACTTCTTGGACTTCCTGGAGAGCTGGAGCTCAACAATGCCAACTGCCAGGAATCAGGAGTGTGGGACTAGTGGATTGCCAATGGGGAAAGGGTGCCAGTCAGTCCCACAGGAAGGTGGGGGAAATGGCCCCTATCCCAGAGCCATACCACTCAGTTTCTATCACCTCCGGAGTCTGTCTGGACCTCTAAAATGTGGGCCAAGGCAGCTGACTCTTCTATAGGGCATGATTAGGAAGATAGTGGACAGAGACCCATATAATGCCATTTGAAGCAGCCAAACCCAAGGGTGGGTGAAGTCGGGGGAAAAAAATAACAAACATGCCTAAGCTGGACAGCCTCAAGATAAAAGTAAAGCAGTAAAGCTGACTAGAGAATAATCCCAAACTCCCCTATACTCTCATTTTGATGCATCAACATATTAAAAGCATACCTGAAAAGCTGATGAATATTCTGCTGAAACCCTCCCCTAAGAGTCTTGCCTGCAAAAAATAAATTAAAAAAAACCATTAACATGAAGCATGCCAGTGCAAGCTCTCTCTAGAGCACGCTCATCTTTTCTGGGGCATGAACTTTTTACTTTCTCCCCCAGTCTCTAATGGTCACCACAAAACTTGCGACCAAAGGAGCAGTGGGCAGCAACAGCTTGTACTGGGCTTACCCTCTAAGCCTGGCTCCAAGACCCCTTTTTTTCTTTGACTTCCCAGTGAGCAAACAGAAGGCTCACCTCGGCTCACTTCTTTCCTATAACATTTCTATGGTGCCAAAGCAGAGCAACACCTAGACTCTCTCCTTTGCTTTTTCTACTTAAGTCCTTCCTTGGTTTCACTGTCCCCAACTTTAATAAATATACTCTTAAAATCATCCAGACACATATTTTATGAAATCGTTCCTGCACAAAGTCTAAAACCCACACACTACAGGCTGACCCAAGGCAGACCTGCTCAGAACCTGGTCCCCATCCTGTGACATAAGAAAATATGAACAACTATATGCCAACAAATTGGACAATCTGGACAAAGTGGAGAAATTTCTAGAAACATAGAATCTCTCAAAATGGAATCAGGAAGAGTCAGTTAATCTGAATAGACAGATTACAACTAATGAAATCGAAGCAGTAATAAAAAAAATTCTTAGCATACAAAATTGTTGGACCAGATGACTTCACAGGTAAATTTTACCAACTATTCAAAGAACTAACACCTATCCTTTTCCAAATATTCCAAAAAATTCAAGAGGAAGGAGAACTCCCAAGCTCATTTTATGAGGCCAACATTATCCTAATTCCAAAACCAGATAAAGACCCTACAAAGAAAGAAAATTATAGGCCAATACCTCTAATGAACATAGTTACTAAATTCCTGAGCAAAATATTAGCAAACCATACAGCAACATAGTTAAAAGATCACAAACCATTATCAAATGGGATTTATTCTGAGAATACAAGGTTGGTATACTATCTGCAAATCAATTAACGTGATACACCACATTTTTTAAAATGGAGGGCAAAAATCACATGATAATAACAATAAATGAGAAAAAGAATTGTGATAAAAATCCAACACCCATTTATGACAAAAACTCTCCACAAAGTGAGAATAGAGGGACATAGCTCAATGTAATAAAGGCCATATATGACAAAGCTGCAGCCAATATTATACTTAATGGGAAAAAACTACAAGCATTTCCCATAAGATCAGAAATAAGACAGGGAAGTCCACTTTCACCACTCTTATTCGACAGAGTACTGGGAGTCCTAGCCACAGCAATCAGGCAAGAAGAAGAAATAAAAAGCAGCTAAATTGGAAAGGAAGAAGAAAACTGCCATTATTTGCAGATGACAAGATACTGTATATAGAGAACCCTAAAGATTCCACCCCAAAACTAGAACTGATAAATGAATTCAGTAAAGTAGCAGGATACTAAATAAATATTCAGAAATCAGTTGCAGTTTTATACCAATAAAAGAAAACAATTCCATTAACAATAGTTTCATAAAAATTAGCTCAGAAAAATTTAACCAAGGATTGGTAAAAGACCTGTACTTGGAAAATTATAAAAAACTGAAGAAAAACCTGAAGAAGATACAAATAAATGGAAGCATGTACCATGCTAATGGTTAGGAAGACTTATCGTTATTAAGGTGACCATAGTATCCAAAGCAGTCTATAGATTCAATGCAATTTTTATTAAAATACCAATGATGTATTTCACAGAACTAGAACAAATAATCAAAAAATTTCTGTGGAGCTACAAAAGATCCTGAAAAACCACAGAAATCTTGAGAAAGAACAAAGTAGGAGGAATCACACTGCCTGATATCAACTATATTACAAAGTCATGGTATTCAAAATAGCATGGCACCACATAAAAACAGACACACAAATGAATGGAACAGAATAGAGAGCCCAGAAATATTACCATGCCTTTATAGTCAACTGATATATGCCAAAGGAGGCAAGTAAATACACTAAGGAAAACATAGTCTATTCAATAAATGGTGTTGGGAAAAGGAAATCATCAACAATATGAAAAGACAACACACTGAATGGGTGAACATATTCACCAATGATACATCTGATAAGGGGTTAATATCCAAAATTTATAAAGAACTCATAAAACTTAACACAAAAAAAAAACAGTGAATCCAATTAAAAAATGAGCAAGAAGTCTGAATAGACATTTCTGCAAAGAGGATGGCCACCAGTTATATGAAAAGATACTCTACATTACTAATCATAGAGAAATGCAAATGAAAACCACAATGAGATATCACCTAACACCTGTCAGAATGGCTAGGATCAATAAATCAACAAACAAGTGTTGATGAGGATTTAGAGAAAAAGAAACCCTTGGGCACTACTGGTGGAAATGCAAATTGGTGCAGCCACTGGAAAGCAGTATGGAGTTACCTCAAAAAATTAAAAATAGAACTGCCTCATGACCCAGTGATCCCACTCCTGGAAATATACACAAAGACAACCAGCACATTAATTTGAAGGAATATATGCACCTCTATGTTCATTGCAACATTATTTACAGTAGATAAGATTTGGATGCAGCTCAAGTGCCCATCAGTAGATGAGGTCATAAAAATGCAGTGGTACATTTACACAATGACATACTACTTGTCCATGAAAAGAAGGAAATCTTAACTTTTTTGACAGTATGGATGGATCAGGGTAGTATTACACAAAGTTAAATAAGCCTGTCAGAGAAAGACAACTACCATAAGAATCATATGATTTGTCATATGTGGAATCTATGGAACAACATAAACTAGCAAACAAAATAGGAACAGATTCATCAATTCAGAGAACAGATTGACAACTGTCAGAGGCTCATTAAAAGTCAAGGGATTAAGAAGAAAAAAACCTCCTCATAGACATAGAAAAAACCCCACAAAACCTCATAGACTCAGACAACAGTATGGTGATTACCAGAAGGAAAGTGAGGTGGGAGGAGGTAGAAGAGGGTAAATGGGGCATAAATGGAGATGAAAGGAGATTTGGCTTGGACTGGTGAACACAAAATACAATATACCAATGATGCATTATAGAATTGTTTACCTGGAACCTATATAATTCTATTAACCTATGTCACCCAAGTAAAATCAATATGAATTTTTAAAAAATCAGTGGCATGTATATATATACACATATATTGACACATTATATTTCATTGTTTCTGCTATCACCATTGTTCCAGTTTTCCCCACTTTCTCATCTTCTACCCACCTACCCATTCTCTTGATTCCCACCCCATTGCCCATGCCCATGGGTCATGCATACATCTTTCTTGGCATACTCTATTCCCTATGCTGTGCTTCACATTTCCATGACTATTCTGAAACTTCCAATTTGTACTTTTTAATCCCTTCACCTTTTTTGACATCCCCTGACTCCCTTCCCATCTGGCAACCATGAAAATGTTCTCTGCATCTATAATTCAGTTTCTATTCTGCTTTTTTGTTTATTTTGTTTTTAAGAATAAATTGTTGATAGATAGATATATATTGCCATTTTATTGTTCATATTCTCCTCCTCCCCCTTTTCTTTATAAAAAGATTTTATGTATTTTATTTCTAGACAGAGGGGAAGGGAAGGAGAAAGAGAGGGAGAGAAACATCAATGTGTGGTTGCCTCTCACACACCCTGTACTAGGGTCCTGGCCCACGACCCAAGTATGGGCCCTAACTGGGAAATTGAACTAGTGACCGTTTGGTTCACAGGCTGACACTCAATCCACTGAGCTACACCAGCCAGGGCTCTTCTTCTTCCTCTTCTTCAAGAGGGCCCTTTAACATTTCATATAATACTGGTTTGATGGTGGTGAACTCCTAGTTTGTTCTCTTCTGGGAAGCTTTTTATCTGTCTTTTGATTCTAAATTACAGCTTTGCTGGATAGAGGAATCTTGGTTGTAGGTCCTTGCTTTTCATCACTTTAAATATTTCTTGCCAATCCCTTCTAGCCCAAAAAGTTCTTGCTGAGAAATAAGCTGACTATCTTATGGGAGCTCCCTTGTAAATAAATAACTACTTTTCTTTTGCTGCTGTTAAGATTCTCTCTTTATCTTTAACCATTGGCACTTTAATCATGATGTGTCTTGGTGTGAGCCTCTTTGGGTTCATCTTGTTTGGGACTCTCTGTGCTTCCCGGACTTGCACGTCTATTTCCTTTATCAAGTTAAGAAAGTTTTCCACCATTGTTTTTTCAAATAGGCTTCAAATTTCTTGCTCTCTCTCTTCTTTGGCACCCTTGTGATGTGAATGTTGGTATGCTTGAAGTTTTCCCAGGGGTTCCTTCACTATCCTCATTTTGTTGGATTCCTTTTTCTTCTTGCTATTCTGATTGGTTGTTTTTTGCTTTATTATATTCCAAATTGCTGATTGTTTCTCAGCCTCACCCATTCTACTGTTGATTCTCTGTAAACTGGTCTTTTTTTAAATTAGTATCCTTTTGACTCTGAATGGATTTTTTTTATGTTGTTGAGGTCCTCCCTAAGTTCCTTGAGCATCCTTATAACCAGTGTTTTGAACTCTGCATCTAGTAGATTGCTCATCTCTACTTTATTTAGTTCTTTTTCTGGAGTTTTCTTCTGTTCTTTCATTTCAGATATGTTTCTTTGTCTCATTTCGGCAGTTTCTCACTTTTTTTCTGTGTATTAAGTAGAACCGCTATGTCTCCCAGGCTTGGTAGAGTGGCCTAATATAGTAGGCACAGCCTCCCCTATTATCCAAGGTGGATACTTAAGGTGCACCCACCATATGGGTTGTATACAACCTCCTGTTGTAATTGAGCCTTGGTTGCTGCTGGTACATCCAAAGGCAGTCATCAACTGTGTTCTGTCTGAGGTCACACAGCATAAGCAACGAAGTGATCTGCAGATGGCTGCTGCTTGTGCTGGGCTTGGAGGTGCCCAGGTGAGGCCAAGATATGAGCCAATGCCAGCTGATACTAGTGCTTGGCCTGGGAAAATTTAACAAGAGGTATAGGGCTCACTGAAGCCAGATGCTGCTTGAGAAATTTAGAAAAATCTGAAGCATGGGCCAAGACAAGCCATTTGTATTGAAAAGCCACTAGAAACAGCTTTGGTGGGCCTGAAAGTTAGATGGGACATTGCCTCAGGGAATCATCATGGTAGGACAAGCAGTGGGAGCTTGACTGATGGAGTCTCAGATATGGCACCCACCTGTTGGTTCTGTGGCTCTGTGGGTGGAGGGTTCAGAAAAGGAACAATTGTCTCTGCCAGCACTTCTGTCTGGGAGAAAGCTGCCCCCCAGCTCTCACCCTGATAGTGGATAATTCAATTCCTCCCTTTATGTCTTGGATGACTTTCAATCTGATTTCCCCATGCTGGTGCTTAGAGGACTGTGTTCAAGTAAGTCTATACATGGACCATTTAAGAAAATCTGCCTGAGAATCCAGCAGTTTCTGTCTTCCACAGCCTCAGTCTCCACTGGTTTTTACAGCCAGAAGTTTGGGGCACTTACTTTCCTGGCACTTGAACCCTAGGCTGGGGGACCTAATGTGATTCTGGGACCTCTCACTCCTGAGATATCCTTCCTGATTTTTATCTGTATACATGGGTGCGGAACCAGCCTGTATCTCCACCCCTCTTACCAGTCTCGATGTGGTTTCTTCCTTAATTCTGTAGTTGTAGGACTTCCATTCAGCTATATTTCTGACTTCTGAATGATGGTTGTTTTATTGTTTTGGTGTAATTTTGATGTGGTTGTGTGAGGAGGCAAGCTGTGTTTACCTATGTTGCCATCTTGACTAAAAGTCCAGTGGCATGTATATTTTTAACTTCTGATATCTAAAAAAATAGATATGACAATTTTTTTATAGATAGATGTGAAGACATATTTATAGAAATAAATTACAATTTTTATAGTAGTTGTTTCCAGAACAGTTTACACTGGCAAAGTGATGCATGCTATGTGGGTATAAACATCATAAAACTTAATTTTTAATGGTCAGGGATTTATAATAATATGGTTTCTGAAATTGCTTACACTGATTTTATTTTAAAGGCCTTGAAATGTGACTTTTAATTACTTGAAGTCAGTCTTTGAGTAATATATTCATGGGAGAATACTATATACAAATATATAAAAATATGTAAATAATATAAATATATATTTATATAGATGAATTAGAATCATAACAACATATTTTCCATGGCCTGATTGGGTAGGCTAAATTTCCTGTGGGCCCTGGGGATGAGGAAGGGTTATACTAATATCTAATCCAGTTTCCTTATCCCTGATGCTCATTCTGTCATTTCAACACAGGGCAACTGTGTTGAAAACTAGCACCATCAATGTCAACATCATCATGAAAATCCTTCATAGGTAAGCACTACTTATGCACTATACTTTGTATACAACAGACACTCGCCTTTCAGAACTTATATGCTATTACATATAAATAGGCAACCTCCATCTCAAACCCTCTGCTGTATAATGACCTTAATGTCCACAATTATATGGAGAAGATTTCATAGGGAAAGTAGTTTAAAGATAAGTTTTTTACCCTAATTCTATATATAAAATTGTCTGGCTTTTATCTTGCTTAATGCAGTTTTTAAAAGTGCTTTTATTTAGGGATTAAATTAAGTATAACACATCTAATTTAAAAAAACAGAAAAATATAATGAGTTTCTTTGAAAAGATGCAACAGTTTTATACACCTGAATTCAACCAGAAATTTCCAAACTGGGTAATTAGTAGAGACACACAATAGATAATGATAGCTATTACTTTTAAATACTAATTAGGTGTTAACCTTTTACATGAAATACATCTAAGCTTTTTAAAAAAAAGATTTTATTTATTCATTTTCAGAGAGTGTGGAAGGGAGGGAGAAAGAGGGAGAAAGAAATATCACTGTGTGAGAGATATCAGTTGCCTCTTTCATGTCTCCTACCTAGAACCTGGCCCACAATCCAGGCATATGCCTGGGCTGGGAATCAAACAGGCAACCTTTTGGTTCGCAGGCTGCAGTCAATCCATGAACCACAGCAACCAGGGCACATCTAAGCTTTTTATATGTAATTCACACAACCGCCTATAATGCAACTTATGTCAATTTTGCAGATCAAGGAACTGAGACACAGCCCTGGCAGGGTAGCGAAGTTGGTTGGAGTGTTGTCCCATGCACCAAAATGTTGTGGGTTCAATCACTAGCCAGGGCACATACCTAGGTTGCAGGTTTGATCCCTGGTTAGGGTGCAGACAGGATGTAACTGATCGATATTTTTCTTGCACATTAATGTTTCTCTCTCTCTGCCCCGTCTTTCTCTCTCTCTAGAATCAATAAACCTATCTTGTGTGAGAATTAAAATAAAGCTGCTCTGGCCAGTTGGTTGGAGCATCATTCAGTTAACTGAAAAGTTGCAGGTTTGGTCCCCAGTCGGGTGTGCACAAGAGGCAACTGATCAATATTTCTCTCACACGGATGTTTCTTTCTTTCTCTCCCTTTCTCTCTCTTTGGAATCAATAAATATATTTTTAAAAAGAAAAAGAAACTGAGGCACAGTTTGTCATATCATAAAATTATTATTATGTTTTGTTACCCAATAATGATATCTTATATTTGGAAAGTGCTTTATAGTCATCAAAGCCCATGCATTCTTATTTTTTTATTCTAATAATCTAAGGCACACAATTAATAGGCAAGCAAGTTTTCATTAAAAATACTAAATCTCAGCCCTGGCTGGTGCGGCTCACCTGGTTGGATTATTGTCCTATCAACTGAAAGGTCATGGGTTCAATTCCCTTTCAGGGCACATGTTTGGGTTGCTTGTTCATTTCCCAGTTGCAGTGTGTAAGCAATACAACCAATCAATGTTTCTCTCTCTTCCCCCTAAAATCAATAAGCAGGTGAGGGTTAAAAAGAAATCTAATTCTCAGAACCTAGAGATGCTTAAAGTATTTAAATTTTAATAGAAAGTTGGCACTGACTTTAAACATAAATAATTTTAAAAACCCAAATATAAACCATAGAAAATAAATAAGCCCAGAGGACTTTAAAAAAGATTTCTTTTTCCTCTGGGAATAAATGAAATATTTGTTGGCTAACCTTAAGGAGTTTATTTCTCCAAAGGAATCAAAATGGGGATAAACTAAACCAGGGTAATAGGTGTGATTGTGAAAACCCTTAATGCACATAAGGGAACATCTATTCATATTTAATTTCAATAAGCAATGATTAAAAATTTAAATCAAATTTTTATGTTGCCCAATAAATTGCTGATCTAGTTAAAATATGCTTGCTTTCTCTCTCTCACACACACACATACACACACATTCTTTTCACAATAGTCTTAAAATCAGCATGCAAGAGAGTTTATCTAAAATAAAGTTCAAGCAATTTCAGGTGATCATGGTAAAGTTAATTTATTTCTATAGAAAAATAATACTTCTACCTGGGGAGTTCCAATATGGCTGCAGAGTAGCTGGAAGCTCTGTCTACTTGCTCCCAGCCCCAGACCAGTCTTGTGGCTAAACTACAGAGCAATCAACTTGAAAATCCAGTTGAGTGTGTGTTGAGAGCATGTGTGAGTGAGCATGTGTGTGGGTGAGTGTGAATGCATTTGTGTGAGTGTGCAAGTGTCTGGTCATTTGTGTGGGTGCTGAGGGGTGGCCTGTTTGGGCTCTCCCGGCAGAACGGCAACTGATGCCATGCCACCCAGACCAGAACTTCTGGTTGCACCGGTTTAGAGTGCAAGCCATTTTGTTAAATTTACAAGAAGCCGCTGGAGCAGCCTTGGCACCTGGCCTTGCCTTTATGCCCTGCATGCCAGGCCAGGCCATGAGCTCTGCCACCACATCAAGGTCTGGGGACTGCAGTATTTGCTGGGGAGGGGCTGTCACTTACCTGGCCCTGGGCATCTCTAGAACTGCCAGCCAGGCAGAGTCTGACTGAGGAGCCTACAGGCTGACTGAGGATCCAGGAGTGCTGGGGGCAGAGAGAGGTGGCTGGGGCCATGCTAGCTGTGGGGGCTGTGGCAGGAGCGCAACAGCAGGAGCCTGAGGCTGAGACTCACTGAGGGGAGCAGCACAAGTGCCCTGCCATTGTCCCATGTTATCTGTTTTGCTGCTGGGCTCTTCCCTCCCTTTCCCCATCCATCAGGATGATTTGAGACTTGAAAGATGATGATACATACAGAATAATATTCTATTGATTTAGGAGAGAGAGAGAGAGGGTCAGTCTGAGAGAGAAACATCGATCGGTTGCCTCATGTATGTGCCCCAACTAGGTATCCCACCCCCACCTAGAAGCCCTCTAAAGACAGATGTGGACATGGTAGGGGTAGGGTCCCTTAGTCAGCCAACCAGAGGGAAGTTCCCACCAACAAATGGGCCAATAACAATCAGAATCCAAATACAACAGGAGAGTCCACGTAACCCACACAAAGGACATTCCTAGAGCATCCGGATCAGGAGATCAAGGAATATACACCACAGGGGTTCTCTCTGCTGTTGGGAAGAGACAAAAACTACTAAAGAAAAACCCACCATCTTTTTTTATTTCTTAAAAGGGCAAAGCACAGGTTTTGTGTTTGCAGCTATTCACCTAGGGCCCCAGCAAAGGGAGGGTGACATGGATTGTAGTCATGCCAGGAGAGTCTGGAGTAGGAGGTACTGAGGAGAGATTTGGGGGAGCAGCTGTAGGATTTTCAGAGCCAGGATAAACCTGGGCACCACAATAGCCATCTTTCATGATAAGAGCTAGCCCTACACAGAGGAAAATCAATTACCTTACCCTGTGGGATACAGCTCCCCCACCTTCTTGAATTTCACTCACCAAACCCTCTGAAATCCTGTTTGCTCCACTCTGCATTTTTTCTTGTTCTTTTTTCATTTTTGCTTTGTCATGGGGTTTTGGGTTTTTTTTCCTTCTTTTCTCCCATCCTGCATCCTAACTCTTGCTGAGGAGACAACATAAACAGACTCAGGGATTGTCAGAGACTGGCTGTAGGGCATAGCCAATCCATACACTTTCCTAGGAAACAGATTGATGTTTCTCTCTCATGGAAGAGCCACAGAAACACCCAGCCAGCATTGGGAAGACCCAAAATCTGGGTCCCGGAGGCCTATTAGGGGCCTTGATCTGCTAAGTACAGGGAAATAAATCTGGAAAGACTCAGACTAGTGGCTCAGGAGAGGGGAAACACACACACCATCTTCTCTGAAGTCTGAAAGGCACCTGCTATGGGAGATCCAGAAATCACAACCCCCTGTTTCTGCCATAAGCTCTCCCAGAAAGTCAGATCTACAACTAGTCTAAGACTGACAGCAGGCCAGCAGTCACAGAGAGGCAGAGGTGGATCCTGTGGTGACTTGGAATATTTGCTAACACTCCCCTGGACCCAGTTCTAATAAAAACCAACTTTGCAGAGAAGCTTGGTTCATTCACATTAGGAGCAGCCAAGCTCAGAGTAATCAGCCACAAACTGTGGATCATTTGTAGCTTCAAAAGGCTGTTTAGGGCCAGATGTGGACAGTACCTGATATTGGCTTACACCAGACTTGTACATCAAAGTGGTTTCCAAAGTAAGAAAACCAGTAGGCAAGAACTAAATTCTTCTCAGAATAATCCACTTGGTTCTTTTCCATTGTTTTCACTATTTTTCTTTTCCATAGCCTTTTAATTATTTTTTATCTATTTTTTTCTTTTATTTTTGGTGCTCTAATTTTTTTTGTATCTCCTATTCCACTCTTATCTTTGACTATTAATTGTTCTCTTCTCCTTTTATTATTTTTGTTACTTTTTCTGTGTTCCTTTCCCCATTTTCCTCTTTCAATTTATTACTAGTATTAGTTCACTTCCTCTTTCTCCTCTCATAACCACTTTTATTTCCTTTAGTTTTCACATATTCTTTTTCCTTTTCCCCTTTCTCTGCTATTCCATTGCTCTTTCTGCTTTTGTTATTCTTCACTCTCTTATCATTGACATTGGTGTTGTGATTAGGGGGTTTGTTTGTTTTGGTGTTGTTTTTGTGTTTTGCTTTGTTCTACCTGCACCTATCCAACAGCATACAACACATAGTGGGGGTTGAGCATCCTCGTCAGCCAGCAGGAGGCAGTTCCCACCAACAAATGAAATGGCAAATAATAATCAGGTCCCAAATACAACAAGAGAGTCCACATAACTAGCAAAAAGGACATTACTAGAGCACCCAGATCAGGAGATAAAGGAGTCTGCACCACTGGGTCCCACAGGACTCCTAAGCAGGCCACTTCACAACACAGAGACTCAGCACAGACCAATATAATCAATAGAAACAAACACAAAGAGACAACTGAGGAGAAAAAGAAATAACCCCCTAATGAAAAAAAGTGAGGAATCTCCAGAAAAAGAGCTAACTGAAATCCAGATAAGCAATTTATCAGATATAGAGTTTAAAGTAATAGTTATGAGGTTGCTCAAGGAACTTGGAACTACATCAGCATGAAAAAGGACATAGACACCTTGAATAAGAACCAATGAAGAACATAATGTCTGAAATGAAGAATACACTAGAAGGAATTAAAGCAGGCTAGATGAAGCAGGTGATTGAATCAGTGAGATGGAAGGTAAGGTAGTAAAAAACACCCAGTCAGAGAAACAAAATGAAAAAAGACTTAAAAAGAATGAAGATAGTTTAAGGGAATATTGAGACAACATAAAATGTATGTTATTCACATCATAGGAATACCAGAAGTAGAAAAAAAGGATTAAGGGATAGAAAATTTGTTTAAAAAATAATGAGAGAAAATTTCCCTAATTCCATGAGGAAAAAAGTCACCCAAGTCTAGGAAGGACATAGGATCTGATCAAGATGACCCCAAAAGGGCCCATGATACATTACAATCAAAAGGGCAAAATGTAAAGATAAAGGTAAAATTCTAAAGGAAGCAAGGGAGAAACAGCTAGTAACATACAAGGGACCTATGATAAGGCTACCAACTGATTTCTCAAGTGAAACATTATAAACCAACAGGTATTGGCACAAAATATTTCAGGTAATGAAAAACATGGACCTGAAACCGAGCTACTATAGCCAGCAAGGCTGCCATTTAAAATGGAAGGTGAAATTAAGAGTTTCCCAGACAATAAAAGACTAAAAAGAGTACATCTTTACCAAGCCAGTATTGCAAGATATGCTTAAGGGACTGCTTTCAGAAGAAGAAATAGAGTGGGGAGGTGAGAGAGAGAGAGAGAGAGAGAGAGAGAGGAATACAGGCACAAAGGGAGTAACTGGCAATGAATAAGATCCTACCAATAATAACCTTAAAATGTAAATGGATTAAATGCTTCAGTCAAAAGATATAGTATAGCTGAATGCATAGGAAAACATGACCTACCTATATGCTGTCTGCAAGAGACCCACCTTAGAACAAAAGATAAACACAGGCTGAAAGTGAAGGGATGGAAAAAAAAATCCACGCAAATGATCATTAAAAAAAAACAATTACAGTATTCATACTTATATCAGACAAAATAGACTTCAAAACAAAGACCATAACAAGAAACAACGATGGAGTAGTCCAAAGAGGAAATATAACTCTGTGAACATATATGTGCCCAATATAGGAGCCACAAAATATATAAAGAAAATCTTCCAGGACTTGAAGAAAGAGATAGCCAGCGATACAGTCATTGCAGGGGATTTTAACGCCTCACTGTCAACAATGGATAGGTCTTTCAAACAAAGAATTAACAAGGATATTGTGGCATTAAACAACACCCTTGATCAAATGTATTTAATTGATGTTTACAGAACCTTTCACCCCAGATACACAGAATATGACTTCTTCTCAAATGCACATGGATCATCCTCAATAATATATCACATATTAGGACACAAAACAGCCTTAACAAATACAAGAAAATTGAAATTATATCAAGTATGTTCTCAGATCTCAGTGGCTTAAAACTAGAAACCAACCACAAGAGAAAAACTCGAAAACATTAAAAAATATGGAGGTAGAATAACATGTTATTAAATAATGAGTGGGTGAACGATGAAATCAAGGTAGAAATCATAAAGTATCTGGAAACAACTGAAAGGAGCACACAACAACCCAAAACCTATGGGACACAGCAGAGGCAATCCTGAGAGGGAAGTTAATAGCAATACAAGCCTACCTAAAGAAGACAGAAAAATCTCAAATAGACAACCTAACCCTACATCTGCAAGAACTAGAGAAACAACAACAAAAAAGCCCAGAATGAGTAGAAGAAAGGAAATAATCAAGATCAGAGCACAGTTAAATGACATAGAGGCTAAAAAAACAAAGCAAAACAAACAAACAAACAAATAAAAAAATGAATTTAAAGGATCAATGAATCAGGAGCTGGTTCTTTAAAAAGATAAACAAAATTGACAAACTCTTAACCAGGCTCATCAAGAAAAAAAGAGAGAGAAAACTCAAATAAATAAAATCAGAAATGAAAGTGGAGTGATAACAACTGATACCACAGAAATACAAAGGATTTTAAAAATTACTATGAACATTACCATATGAAAAATGCTATATGTCAAGAAATTAGATAACCTGGGCAAAAAGCATAAATTTCTAGAAATATACAATCTTTCAAAACAAACAGGAAGAAGCAGAAAGCCTAAGTAGACTGGTAACAACTAGCAAAATTGAAGCGATAATTTAAAAACTCCCAGCACGTAAAATCCCTGGACCAGGTGGCTTCACAGGTGAATTTGACCAAAACTTAAAAGACCCTTCCTTCTCAAACTATGCCAGAAAATTGAAGAAATGGGAAGAACCTAAAATTCTTTGTGCTATGCTAGTATTATCCTAATCCCAAAACAAGGTAAAGGCGTGACAAAGAAAGAAAATTATAGGCCAATAACTCTGATGAATATAGGTGCTAAAATCTTCAACAAAATACTAGCAAACTAGATCCAGTAATACATTTAAAAAAACATACACCATGATCAAGTGAGATTTATTCCAGGGATGCAAGGGTGGTACAATATTTACAAGTCAATAAATGTGATACATCACATAAACAGAATGAAAGACACAGAAATGAAAGATGCAGAAAAAGCATTTGATAAAATCCAACACCCATTTATGATAAAATACACTCAGCAAAGTGGGAATAGAGTGAGCATACCTCTACATAATAAAGATCATATATGAAATACCTATGGCCAACAATATACTCAATGGGTAAAAACTGAAAGCTTTTCCCTTAAGATCAGGAACAAGGCAAGGGTGTCCACTTTTACCACTCATATGCAACATAGTACTGGAAGTCCTGGCCACAGTTTTTTCACACAAAAAGAAGAAATAAAAGGTATCCAAATTGGAAAGGAGAAAGTATACTGTCATTATTTGCAGATGACATGATAGTTAGTATTTATAAAAAACCCTATAGGCTCCACTAAAAACCACTTGACCTAATAAGTGAATTTAGCAAAGTAGCAGGATACAAAGTCAATATTCAGAAACTGATGACATTTTTGTACATCAACAATGAACTATCAAAAAAAAGAAACCAAGAAAAAATCCCATTTACTATAGCAACAAAAAATATAGTACTTAAGAATAAATCTAACCAAGGAAGTAGAAGACCTATACCCGGAAAACTATAGAACACTGAAGAAAGAAATTGAGGAATTTACAAACAAATGGAAACATATACTGTGTTAACGGATTGGAAGAATTAACATCATTGGCATGTGCATACCACCCAATGTACAATCTACAGATTCAGTGCAATTCATATTAAAATATCAATGGCATACTGCACAGACCTAGAACAAACATTCCAAAAATGTATATGGAACAACAACAACAACAAAAAAGACCCTGAAGAGCCTCAGTAATCTTGCAAAAGAAGTACAAAATTGGAGGGATCACAAATACCTGATATCAGGTATTGTACTACAGTACCTGTACTACAAGACCACTGTAATCGATAGCCTGGTACTGGCATAAGAACAGATACATGGATCAATGGAACACAATAGAGAGCCCAGAAATAACCCCATGTCTTTATGGTCAATTAATATTTGACAAAGGGGGCACAAACATACAGTGGAGTAAAGATAGCTTCTTCAATAAATGGTATTGGGGGAACTGGACTACTATGGGCAAAAAATAAAAAGTAGACCACCAACTTAAAGCATACACCAGAATAAACTCAAAATGGAAAAAACTCTTAAATATAAGCCAGGGTACCATAAAAATCCAATGGAAAACATAGGTAGTAAAATTTCAGATATCTCACATAGCAATATTTTGCTGACATATCTCCTAGGGCAAGGGAAATAAAGGAAAAAAGAAACAAATGGGACTACATCAAATTAGAAAGCTTATACACGGCTCAAGAAACCATCATCAAAATGAAAAGGAAAATGACTGTGAGAGAACACATTTGCCAACAATACACTGGACACAGGTTTAATCTCCAAAATATATAAAGAACTCATATGACTGAACACCAGGAAGACAAACAATTTAATTTAAAAATATGCAAAGGACCTGAACAAGTACTTCTCCAAGGAGGAGGACATAGAGATGACCCATAGACAGATGAAAAAATGCTCAACTTCACTAACCATCAGAGAGATGCAAATAAAAACCACAAGGAGATATAACCTCACCCCTGCCAAAAAGGCTATCATTAATAATAAATTGACAAGCAAGTGCTACAGAGGATGTGGAGAAAAGGGACCAAGTGCCCTGTTGGTGGGCTTGCAGACTGGTGCTGCCACTGTGGAAAACAGTATGGAGTTTCCTAAAAAATTAAAAATGGAACTGTCTTTTGACCCAGCAAATCTATTGAATCACGAGACACCAATTCAAAAGAATTTATGCACCTCTACGTTCAGAGCAGAGCTATTTACATAGTCAAGTGCTGGAAACAGCCTAAAGCACCATCAATAAATGAATAGATTAAAAAAAAAAACAAACCTGTGGTATATTTATGCAATGGAATATTATGCAGCAGAAAAATAGAATGAATTCCTGCCTCTTGGGACAGCATGGATGGAACTGGAGACTATTATGCAAAGTGAAATAAGCCAGCCAGTGAAAGACAATACCACATGATCTTGCCTATAAGAGGAATCTAATAAACAAAATAAACTAATGAACAACATAGAGCCAGAGGCATGGAATCAGGGAATAGACTGACAGCTGTAAGAGGAAGGTGGAGGTGGGGACTGATTGAAAGGTGAGGGGGCTAATCAAAGAACATACATGAAGGGCCCATGGGCATGGACAATGGTGTGGAGACTGCCTATGGAAATGAGATTGGGCTGGGTTTAGGGGGATGAAGGGGGAAAATAGGACATCTCTAATAGCATAAACAATAAAACATCAAAAATGAAAAAAATTTAAAAATATATTTTCACCTGGTTCAGAATTCTATTTGTATAATGTTCCTTAATATGGATGCCTGGGACCAGATGGAATAATTAGAAGTCATTGTATAGATGATTATTCCTCAATCTTTAATGTGCATATAAATCACCTGAATTTCCAACAAGCTCCTAAGTGATGCCTGTGCTGTTGATCCAAGGCACATGCTTTAGTGGCAAGTACCTAGGCTATTCCCCCCTATATGCAGAGCTTCCCTTACCCCTAACTACTCGTTAGGAGTATAGTAATATGCCATTACCTAAACTAGTAGCTTAAAAATCCTTTCTTAACAAATTTACCAAGAAAAATCTGCATCCTATGTCAGAAATTCATTCTAGCTTTAATATTTCTTTCAGCTTTTTATACCTTTCCAGTGCTTCTCCTAGTTTAAAGGGGGAAAGGGAAGTCAAATTATTACTACTTTTTCTGGGATGTAAGAGTCTTGCAGCCATAAAATTCTCCAAGCCATAAAATTCTCATTTCCTTTCAATATTTTCCAACAATCTTTTCTTGGAAGTCATTAGTTTTCAATTCAAATCAACGTAATTCTCCTGAGAGTCTAATATAACCCTAGGCTATGTATTTTGAAGAAATCCAAAGCAGAGTTAAGGCCTGATTCCTGTCCTCAATAAACTTACAATCTTCTGGAAAGATAACCTACATTAAGAGGCAGGAAACTTAGTAATATTTTGTTTATTTTAAATTTATTATTATTTTTTATCCTTGGTTGAATAGTTTCTGCTTAAAAACCTCTAGGAATAGGACACCCATTTCGTACTCAAAACTCCTCATTCTATCTTGAATATGAGCTCCTTGAGGTCATGGTCTACCAGGGGTGTCCAACCTTTTGGCATCTTTGGGACACAATGGAAGAAGAAGCATTGTTTGGGACACACATTAAATACATTGTGACATGTAATCACAAAAAAAAACTTACAATGTTTTAAGTAAAATTACTATTTTGTGTTGGGTTGCATTCATAACCATCCTGGGCCACAGGTTGGATACCCCTGGTAGACCTTTCAAATATTTGCTAAAAACTACATCTAGGACTTGAACATAGTATGTACTTGGTAAAAGTTTAATGAATAAAGAATAGTGGTAAAGAATATATGGAAGCAAAGAAATGAAAAAGTTTTGCTAAATACATGACATTGCTATGGACCTAATAAGATTTAAAGAGAGAGGTAGAGATGTGCATTTGAGGCAGAGAGAGCAGGAAAGCAAAGATGTGGAGACTGGGTGCCCAGAGATGGTCCTGCATTGCTTCAAATTTTGTTCCTCTCAGGTTTGTCTCAAATTACACATCTCTTTAAAAACATGAGGAGAGTAAACCTACAGATTTGCCTTTGTTAGAGCATCATTTAGACTTCTGTTTTGCTATTTCTAAAACAAAGACCCAGACTGGTTGAACTGTTAAGTCTTTCCTCTCAAGTAGACTATGTTGTTGATGGAAAGATGACCTTGTTGTTTTTACCCTTTTGGCTTTGGAAATATTTCTACCAAATTTGTGATTAGCCAGTCAAGGCCACCTCAAAGTGGGCATTTTTGTTTTCTGTCCTCTTGTACATATTGTTAACACCATTCCTACACCTCCCATTTAATGCTTATTGAACATATGCTATGTGTCTTCTTTCTTAAGTCAGCTCATACTCTCTTTCCTCCAAGAGTCTTAGTTCTTTTCCACCTTTATAAACAGTGGCTAGTTGACCAAAATACCACAGTTATTGCTGTATGTCTTCAATGGAACTCCTATTTGTTCACTATTTGTTTGTACTTTAAATCCCATAGAATACTGTTCCACTGTCTTACTCTCCATTTCGCCTTCCCCTGCCCCTGATCAGTTGAGTGAGGAATTTTACTTCATTGTTTTATCTCTCTTTTCCCCCCACCCCTCAACCTGGGCTTTACTCCTTACCCTTAAGTTTGCTTCCCCCATCCTCTCAAAATCACTTTTCTTTACTGTAGACATCTCATAATCATTTTTTGCTCTTGTACAGTATTCTTATTCCTATCCCACCTTTATTAAACTTCATTCAGCTGTTGTTGTTATTGACCCTGCTATGGTTTTTCTGCAATTTTGCTCCTGTTGGTCCAGTAACTTTTCAATATTACTTCAAACTTCATAGTATACACTTTCCTTTTCTTACCCCATTTTTCCCATTGCCCTTTCATGTTTTACTTATGTTTTCAATTTTGTTCTCTTCCTTTCATCGTCTCGGTTCCACCTAACACTTATCAATGCTCCACCCTCTTACCACTCAATAACATTTTCCCCTCTTTTAGTCATCTCATATTCCCTTTGTCATACCTTATAATATCTGTAATCTCTCTCCACCATTATTAATCTTAGCTCAATTGCAGCTGCAATTGCTGATATAGAAGGGGGATTCTTTTTTCTGGCATAGGTTTGGTTGTCTGGTAATACTGCTTTGTTAACCAGCACCTGTACAATAACATAAGACTAAGCCCACTGGAGGGGAGAACCCACCAACAGAGAAGCCATCAACAAGTAAAGCCCAAGTACAACAAGAGAGCCCACACAAATGGAAGAAAGGGCAATGCTAGAGCATCCAAAGAGATCAAAGAGACTGCACCACTGAGTTCCACAGAACTCCTACCACAGAGCTCCACCCCACAAAGACACCTGGAAAAACAGAGCACCCAGAAACACAGAAACAAACAAAAAGTCATCAAAAATGGGGAAACAAAAAAATAACCTGTGATCAAAAGGAATAGAAGAATCCAAAGTAAAAGAGCTAAATGAAATGGAGTCAAGCAAACTATCAGATATAGAATTCAAAAGAATGGTTATAAGAATGCCCAAGGAACTCAGTGACAACTACAAGGAACTGAGTGGGAACTACAACAGCTTGAAAATGAATATAGAAACTATAAACAATAACCAGGAAGAAATTAAGAATACAATATCTAAAATAAAAATACACTAGAAGGAATTACAAACAGGCTGGATGAAGCAGAGAACCAAGTTAGTGAGCTGGAAGACAAAGTAGGAAGAAATGCCCAAGTAGAGCAGCAGCATGAAAAAAATCTCAAAAAGTATGTGGATAGCTTAAAGGAACTTCATGACAACATGAAACACAACAACATTTGAATCATAGGAATACAAGAAGGAGATGAAAAGAAGCAAGGGACAGAAAACCTGTTTGAAAAAATAATGACAGAAAACTTCCCTAACATGGATGGGGAGAAACCATGCAAGTTCAGGAAGCACAGAGGGTCTCAGTCAAGATGAACCCAAAGAGGCCTACACTAAGACACATTCCAAATTTTAAAGACAAAGAGAATCTTAAAAGCAGCAAGGGAGAAACAGATGGTAACATACAAGGGAGCTCCAGTAAGGCTAGCAACAGACTTCTCAACAGTAACACTACAAGCCAGGATGGAATGGCAAGAAATATTCCAATCAATGAAAAGCAAAGGCCTGTAATGAAGACTACTCTACCCAGCAAGAGTCTCACTTAAAATGGAAAGCAAAATAAGGAGTTTCCTAGACAAAAGGTGGCTAAAAAAACACACCTCCACCAAACCAGCATTGCATGATATGCTAAAGGGGCTGCTTTAAGAAAATGAAGAAAAAGAGTGACAGAGAGAGGAACACAGGTATGAAGGGGGAAAATGGCAATGAATAAGTACCTATCAATAATAACCTTAAATGTAAGTGGAGTAAATGTCCCATTCAAAAGACACAGGTGAGCTGAATGGATAAGAAAACATGACCCACACATATGTTGCCTACAAGAGACCTACCTCAGCAAAAAAGACCTATACAGACTGAAAATGAAGGGTTGGAAAACAATATTCCAAGCAAACAGACAGGAAAAAAAGCTGGGGTAGCAATACTTATGTCAGACAAAAGAGACTTCAAAACAAAGGTAATAAAAAAAGACGCAGAAGGACACTTCAAAATACTCTAGGGAAGAATCTGTCAAGAAGACATAAACATTGTACACATATGCACGCAACATAGAAGCACCCAAATATATAAGGAAAACCTTGGAAGACTTCAAGAAAGATATAGACAGCAACACACTTATAGTAGGGGATTTTAATACCCCACTGTCAACAATGGATAGATCTTCCAAACAAAGTATCAACAAGGATATTGTGGCACTGAACAATGCACTAGATCAAATGGACTTAACTGATATATATAGAACCTTTCATCCCAAAGAAACAAAATACACATTCTTTCAAATGCACATAGAACATTTTCGAAGATAGGCCACATGATAGGACACAAAACAAGCCACAACAAATTCAAGAAAACTGAAATCATATCAAACATTTTCTCAGACCACAAGGGCACATTTGTGATAAGCACATTTCGTTGCTCCATGAACTCTTCAAAGCAACTTGAAAGTGTAGGTGCTGTTATTAGCTCTGTTTGCAGTGAGAAAACAGACCCCTGCCTTTAATATGTTATCCTGGTAGTCTGAATTCAGGGCCTCAGTTTTTAACCACTGAATAATACTCCTTTCCCATACTAATATATGAATGATAAGGTACCTGCTCATAACTCTACTTGTCTGACTCATTTCAGGCGTTTCTTGGTAATCCACTTGGCCAAATTGTCAAATTTGTATTAAATTGAAATATCTTCACCCTTGTGCTTAATTAGTCCATATCTATTCTTCCTTTGTCTTTTTTATTCGCCCTGCAACTTCTTGTTTCACTGACTGGCTTTTGGCTAGATTAAGCAAGCATTTTATAATATATAGAGAATGATAAGATTCCATCACCGTAGATGTTTAAGCAAAGGCCAAATTGCTACATCTGCTGCAAAGAGGATTGAGTCAAGTCTCAAGTGAAAGTCACGTGAGTTGCTTCTACAGTATCTTTCAGCCGTGGGATTTAATTGTCCTACCAATGTCATTACACACCTGAAAACGTGGTATTGCTAAGAACTTGAAAATTTTATATTCATATGACTACATCAGACTTAATATATTTGTACATCCTAGTTTTCACCTACATTGGAAAAATCCCCATATTATATTATGAACATTTTCTGGCATATTAACATTCCACATGCCCAAAAGCCTCCCTGACCTAATGTTATGTCAAACATAAATGATAAATAGATGATAGATAGATAAATAGATAGATCGATGATAGATAGATAATAGATAGACCAGTCCCATATTTTATTTTATATTACCTTTTACATTTTATAAAACTTTTTATTTCAAAATAATTATACATTCACAGAAAGTTACAAAGAAATATATAAGGAGATCTCCTCATTATATTTTTTAAAATTAAAAATTTTATTGGATTTTAAATTTCAAAAATAGCACATGCTCAAAAAAAATTTAACTGACTCTATTTTTCTATATGGTATAAGTTGGTCAAGTTTCATTTTTTTGCATGTAGCTGTCCAGATCTCCCAACACCATTTGTTCAAGAGGTTATTTTTACTCCATTTTATGGTCCTGCCCCCTTTGTTGAATGTTCATTGACCATAGAGACATGGGTTTATTTCCGACCCTCTATTCTGTTCCATTGATCTATGTGTCTGTTCTTCGGCCAGAGCTAGACTGTTTTGATTACAGTAGCCTTGTAACGTAGTTTGATGTTAGGTATTGTGATCCTTCCTACTTTGTTCTTTCTTTGTTATGATAAACACTCAGCAAAGTGTTTATCATAAATGGGTGCTGCGCCTTATCAAATGGTTTTTCAGCATTTATTGATATAATCATATGATTTTTGTCTTTCCTTTTGTTTATGTGATCTTTACGTTTATTGATTTGTGAATATTGTACCATCCTTGCATCACTGGGATGAATCCCACTTGATCACGGTGTATGATTTTTTTAATATATTGCTGGATGCAGTTTGTCAATATTTTGTTGAGGATTTTAGCATCTATGTTCATCAGTGATATTAGCCTATAGTTTTCTTTCTTTGTTGTGTCTTTGTCTTGTTTTGGATTAAGATGATGCTGGCCTCATGAAAAGAGTTGGGGAGTCTTCCCTCTTCTTGGATTTTTTTTTGAATAGTTTGAGAAGGATAGGGGTTAACTCTTCCTTAAGTGTTTTGTAAAATTCTCCTGTAAACCATCAGGCTCAAGGCATTTGTGTACAAGGAGTTTTTTTATTACTGTTTCAATTTCACTACCTGTCATTGGTCTGTTCAGGCTTTCTGCTTTTTCTTGATTCGGTTTTGGAAGATTATATATTTCTGGAAATTTGTCCATTTCACACAGGTTTTCAAAAATTTTGGCATATAGTTGTCCGTAGTAATTTCTAACAGTCCTTTGTACTTCTGTTTACACCTTTTTTAATCTCCTGACAATTCAACTAAATGTTCTCCCTCTCCTCCAACCACCACGGAAACAGAAAAAAAGTCACTAGTAACATTGGCCAAAGATTTATGCTTACAAAAATAATTGAATTGGCTGTTTTACTTTTCTACCATTGTCCCTACTCCTGGGCAGCCCTAGCAAGACAGCCCGAAGTGTTTAGTAGGCTAGGATTTCTCAATGTCTATCTCTGCCTCTAGCATGATATAGATGGTCATTTAAAATACTTTTATTGAATTTATTGGGGTGACATTGGTTATTAATATTATATAGATTTCAAGTGTACAATTCTACTATATGTCATCTGTTTATTGTATTGTTTTTTCACCATAGATGTTCATTTCTTAAACAGTGCATTAGTCTTTAGTTTGCGAGGACAATGGCTTTTTAGGGTACCACAGGAAATTATATCTATCTCCCATCCTATCTCATGGATAAATACAGTCATTGTTAAAATATGAGGTCCTCTCATTAATGCATTTGTCAGAGTGAAGAACAGCTGACCTTTACTAATGACCCCTCTAGGAGAGGGTGCCGCATGTCCTCGACCCTGCCATCACAAACTCTGATACTCCCAATGACATCTGTTCCCCATATCTACTGAAGCTTAATGGAGAACCAAAACTTGGAGTGCAGAGACTATTCACTAATATTCCACCTTGAAGTCAGTGGAAAAGGAAAACTATAAAATCTAGCACTTTAGTCAGGCCCACAAAGAAAGAAGAGTTTGAGAAGGGACACCTTATCTGAACTTGGGAGGATAATTCTGTCCAGTGGTTTGGTGCGAACAGCCTACTGACCTGAGAAAAATAACAGCTTATGGGGGTATAAATGTGGCACATATCCCTTTGGCCTATGGTGGTCTTTATGTTCTTTCTGTAACAGCAGTGGTTCCAATGGAGAGCACTTGGTGGTGCTGGCTCAGTTTCCAAACAGAGCAACAACTGCTTCTGTCCCAAATCAATAATCATCTCAAAGATAAATGAATGAGAATGAAATTATATAGGAATAACCCAGGATCTATGAGATTTCTTAAAAAGAAAAATAGGGAGAGGGCTGTAGGGGAAGTAAATGACTCACAAACTTTACATCTTTATTATAGTTACTAAATTGCTTGCAACACATCTTCCATTCATCATTGTGTTGCAACATAAAGGTAAGAAGCCCTAACCTGGTGAAAGATGTTTCCAAATGTGTGTTATGCAAAATTAATTACATTTTATTTAAACAAATATTTGGTGTATTATTAATGTTATACTATAATGTAGCATAGGAGATATGCTTTCTCCCTGAAAAATTATTTATTTCTGTCTTGCTTGTCAAAATTAGAGTAGGAGTAATACTGTGTATTATATATTATTTACAAAGAACAAATTTTCCCCTTATATTATCTTACTTAAGGAATTCAGGCTCTCTTCAGGTTTTTAAGTAGATAACATATAAGGTCATTTCACTCTAGTTTTATTATTAGTGTAGTAGACATTGAAACGCACAAAAATAGTATTAAACCTATGTCATTACATAAATGCCATGAAATTATTAGTGAAAATATGCACAATATTTTTTATAATATACTCTTAAAAGGGAGGTAAATCCAGACCCTGGGCTGAGTTTTTCACATTTGTAATGGTGAACAAACTACTTACCACTGACTCTTACCCAAAGACTTGGGCTTCTGGTATGGTTTTCACTCTAACTCCTGGACAGGGGAGGCTTCTCTGGTAAAAGAGGCTGCTGACTGCCAGGCAACATGAGGAGACCTGCCATTTCAGGAGCTGCCCTGGCACACTTGTTGCCTGATACAAGAGTCAAGAATCTTTCTTTGATATTTGCATGAATTTATTTTTTTAGAATGGATATTTATAAATGGGCATGTACTGACCTTTTGGGAGTACCCATGTAAACTCTCTCTAAGAAGCTGTTCTGTAACTTCTCAGAGGGCAAACACAACTCAAGGGCAAAAGCCTGAATAGATACTGTAGAAGTGAAAAGCAATTAATTCTCTTGTGAAGTCATTAAAGTTATGACAATTATCTTTTCTCAGGATGAAATGAGGAGATCAGTATCTTATCACTTTCAGGAGAGTTGTGGGTAAATTTCGGTATTAGAGTTTTTATTAGGAATTGGTAGCTAAAGCCTGAAAGATTACCTTTTCTTCCTTCTCTTTTGGGAAAAAAAGGGAGATGCATGAACTGACTTAGTTGGTTGGATTCCACAGACTGCAAGCAAATTTTCTCATTTTTTCTGGTAACCATGACCTTGGACCTTAGAACTAGGCTTCTTATGCTGCATGCTCTGCTAGTTAGACCTGTATCTGGAGCTACAGTGGGAATAGCAGACCTGCTTTCTGGGCACTAAGGCACTACTAGTTAAGTTTGCTCACTTGTATACAGTGCTTCCTTTTTTTCCTCACCAGCTTCTATATGTTTCATGTCCCCTGATTTCTAGTCTTGCCATTGCTAATGACTGGGTGCTGATGCTGTTACCAAGGAGTTTCTAAAGGAGAAAAGGGCAGGGCCATCAAACAGTTCTGTAGCTTGAAAATCTTGCAGTATTTTATTTCATCAAAATTAGAATAAAACTGTTAGACAGGGTAAAGAGATAAGTCTCTAAAATTCAAAAATCCCCTTAGCAGTATGATTTTTTCCATACATGAAAGAAAAGCATAGAAATGGTACTAGACCTTAGAATCATAAGCCATTAGTGAAATAAAAATCAAAACAATGTGATACTATTTCATCCTCTAGAATGTCTATTATTGAAAGACTGACATGATGGTGAGGTTGTAGAGAAATTGGAACCCCCAGGCCTTGCTTCTGCCTCCTGAGTAGAGGAAATCCTAAGCATGGAGTGTGTAGGACACTGCAGTAAACAGGTAGGGGCTGAGGTCAGTGATGGCACTGGCCACATGGAGTACAGATTGTTGAGAGAGGTCCGAGCAGAAGAGCTTCGGGAGCAATGGGATGTTACTGATAAAGTGGCTGATCTGGTTGGGCCCACACAGAGTGAATGTGGCTGCTGGCACTGTGTGTGTCACAGAACTGAGCAGCCCATACAGCTAGGACCCAGTCACCAAACACTGACCTTCCCACTCGTGAGGACTGGATATTAAAGAGTCTGGCAAATGGTTACATAGTGATCATAAGCTGCTAATAGTAGCCAACAAAATACCCTCAGTGCCAGCACAGGTCACAAGTTAAAAAATCTGGGAAAGAGAGCCCTCATACAAGATGATCTCCTGGAAGAAGTTCTCCAGCATGGCCAGAATGGTGGTGAATGAGTAACAGATGTCCAGGAAACTCAAGTTGCTAAGAAAATAATACAGTGGTATGTGAGCATAGGGTTGACTTTGATCACTATTAATGTGAAAGAATTTCCCAGAAGAGTTATCAGATAAATGAGAATTGACAAATCCTGAGAAGATGAATTCAGTGGCCAGAGTTTGAATTTCCATTCCTTTGTGTTCTCTCTCAATTAGAATGAAAATTAAGCAATAAAATTAAAGGACAATGAGATAAGTAACAAACACTGGACGAGTTGACTAATTTACTTATCCTTTACTTCATGGATTAGATAACATCTTTTTAATATATTGTTCATTGACATTCTGAGACTGGGTCATATGCATTCTCCCTCACTCTCATGCTCCTTTGCTTCTGTGTCATTATGACCTATTAGCTTGTTTGCCGCACCCTGCCACCAGTCTATAATTCTATTAGGCAAGGAACTTATCTCTCTCTTGAATCCATATGTACTCTGTAAAACTTTTGTTAGAAGTAAGCAAAGAAGGAAATTCAGTATTCAGCCCTGACATTGAAAACAACAGTTGAATTAAACTAGAACCCATATACTTTTCATTCCAAATTTCTTCTTCCCTGGAAAGAAGTCACGATATCCAATTCTAATTTACTGAGTGTGAAGTAGCCTCCATGATCTTTGCCTCTTTGGCTTACTCATGTGAATATGTTGTAGTAAATGGCAGAAGGGAATTTGCAGATGCAATTAAGGATATTAATCATATGACTAAGATATATAGATTACCCTGGATTACTCAAGTGGACCTAATTAACCTCTTAAAAGCTGAGCAGAATATTGAGCCAGAGATTCAAATCACAAGGATTATTCCATATGTCATTGGTGCCTTGAAGATAAAGGAAGCCACATGTTAAGCAAAAGGTAATCTTGGTCCTAAAAATCACAAGAAACTAAATTTTGCTAACCACTTGAATAAATGTGTTAGTGGAATCTTTCTCCAAGTCTCTAGATAAGAGCACAGCTCTAGATAAGCTGACACATCTTGACTTTTGCTTGAACCATGCTCGTGCTGTGCCTAGACTTAGAGGTAGAAGACCCAATTGAGCCATTCTGTGCCTGGACTTATTTTTTCAATTCCAACTTACATTCAGTATTATTTTACATTAGTTTCAGGTATATGGCGTAGTGGTTAGGCAGTTGTACTTTACAAAGCCTCCCCTGCCCCCAAGAGTTCCAGTACCTACCTGGCACCATAGAAAGCTACTAGAATATTATTGACTATATTCCTTATACTTTACATCCCCATGACTATTTTGTAACTACCACTTTTTACTTTGTAATCCATTCATTTTTTCACCCAGTCCCTCAGCTCCCCTTCTCCTCTGGGTACCATCAGTCTATTCTGTGTATCTATCAGTCTGTGTCTGTTTTGTTTATTTATATTGCTCTTTAGAGTCTACATATATGTGCTTGGACTTCTGACACACAGAAGTGTGAGATAATAAGTGAGCATTTAAACCATTAAGTTTGTAGTAATTCATTACAGTATCAATAGAAAATGATATACTGAGCATCTCACTTGCTGTAGAAAACTTCAGATTATGTGGCGTTAATTATGACAGGTCAACAATCTAGAAGCCTCAGAATGATTTCAATCAATAGGCTTTCAAATCTTTGACCACCCTTCCCTTGTCTGCTCTCTTTTTCTTCATACTGCCTGTGGCTGATTCTATCTCTGAGAATAGATAAAGGGGTTACAAGGGAAAAATTAAATTAATACTGTCCAGTTTCCTAGTCAGTAGCTCTACTAAAAAGTTGGGAGAAAGACTAATTTGGAATGGTTGGGTAAGGTGATATTTCTGGATTGTTTTATAATTTTAATTAGTGTCTTCCCATCCTGATTTACCATGAACAACAAATATAGGTGAGGCCATGACATAGAAATCATAAGTTCTAAGAAACATGAGAGTTCATTAATTAGCATCTGAAATGTTTTAGTGAATTGTCTTTAAATGGGGCTTTGTGTGTCCTGGTGTTACCATTTTCCATAAAAGCTGTTAAACTGTCTCCTTTTCTTAAGGTAAGCTAGTTGACAGCAGCCAAATCCAGCACATCAACTTATTTTTATAAATACAGTTTTACTGGCATACAGCCACACCCATTCACTTATGTATTGTCTATGACTGCATTCCTGCTACAATGACATAGTGGTGTAGTTGTAAAAGAGTCCATGTGACTCATAAAACCTAAACTATTTATTTCCTGGACCTTTATTGAAAATGTTTGCCAATCCCCAGTGTAAGTAATTGGGTTTGGAAGTTTGGCAGCTTTGGGATAAAAGTATGAATTTGTCATATGTCAACCTTGACTTTGAACAAGTTACTAAGTTTCTATAAGCCTCAGTTTATTTCTGCCTATAATGGGATAGTGTCTGGATTGCAGAGTTTTTGTTAAGATTAAATTAAGTAGTGAATACAAAGCAGCGAACATAGTTAATCTACAAACCAAATTAAGCTTTTCTATTATGACACTTGACCCCTTTTCAAGTTCTTCTTTAAAAATGTTTTTTCCTCTCCATATTTTTCCAGGTTAACTCAAATAATTCATTATCCATAGAAACAATAAAATATCTTTTCTATTTATTGACTTTCCTTCTCCACTTTTTAAATTTCATCATTTCTACCAGCTCCACTGCACCAAAAAGATAAAGCTTTGAAATATGTTAAACAAAACCTGAACTAGAACTAAAAGGAGAAATAGATAAATCCACAATTATAGTGAAAAGCTTATATCTCAATGACTGATGGAACAAGACAGAAAATCAGTAAAAATATAGAACTTCTTAACATCATCAACCAAGAGGATCTAATATACATTCATAAAACACTCTATCCAACAACATCAGATACTACTATCTTTTCAGGTGTCCCAGCATAGGCTATATCTTGGCTGCGAAAAAACTTCAATGTGTTTATAAGGATTGATATCATACAGAGCATGTTCTCTGTTCACAGTGGGATCACACTAGAAATTAGTAACAGAAAGAAAACATTGACGTCTCCAAACACTTAGAAACAGCTTTACTTCTTAAATAGTCCATTGGTAAAAAAAGAAGTCCCAAGGGAAATTAATAAATATATTGAATGGAATAAAATAAAAACACATTAAATTTTCTGGGATACCTCTAAAGCAGTGCTGAGAGGAAAATTTATAGCACTAAAATAGTTGGATTAGAAAAGAGGAAAATTATAAAATTATTAATCTAAACTTTCACCAAAAAAAAAAATCCTGGAAAAAAAGAGCAAAATATACCCTAAGCAAGCAAGAAGAAAAGAAAGAAAAAATATAAGAGCAGAAATCAATGAAACTGAAAGCATAAAATAATAGAGAAAATCTATGAAAAAATCTGTTTTTTAAAAATCAATAAAATTGACAAACATAATAAGACTGACAAAGAAAGAGAGTAGACAAATTACCATATCAGCAGTGTAGCAAGGGATATTATTATAGATCCTGCAGACATCAAATGAATAATAAGGGAATTCTACAAATAACTCTAGATGAAATCAACCAATTCCTTAAAAAAAGCACAAACTACCACAGCCTGACTGATATAAAAAAGATAATTTGAATAGTCTTATCTATAATTATTAAGGATATTACATTTCTAACAAAAAGTCCAAAATAAAGATGCTCTAAGCCCAGGTGGGTACACTGGAGGAAGAATGTTTGTTAAAGAGTAGCACAAGGGAGATCTTGGTGATGACAGAACAGTTCTATATCTTGATTGTAGTGATGGTTACATGAATATATGGATGTGATAATGTAACATGGAGCTCTATACACACATTAGTATAATGTCCATTTTCTGGTTTTTATATTGCACTATAATTTTGTAAGATGTAACATCAGTGAAACTTGCTGAAAGGTCCATGGGATCTTTCTGTACTATTATTACAACTCCCTTTAATCTGTAATTATTTTAAAATAATTTATTTTTTTAATAAAAATGAAGTAAAAATACTTCCAGATAAACAAAGTATAGACCATTCATCTCAAAGCAGTCTGTTCTACCAAACACACTAAATGAGTTAGGCTTAAAAGAGAGGACACTAGAGAATAACTCAAATCCACATGAAGAAATAAAGAGCACCAGTAAAGGTAATTATGTAAGAAAATACAGAAGACATTATAAATATATATTGAATTTTTTCTTCTCCTAATTTACTTTTAAAATGGTGTGAAGCAGCCCTGGCTGGTGTGCTCAATGGATTGAGTGCCAGACTGCAAACCAAAAGGTCACTGGTTCGATTCCCAGTTAGGGCACATCCCTGGGTTGTGCGCCAGGACCTCACTGGGGGTGCTCGAGAGGCAACCATACATTGATGTTTCTCTCACTCCCTCACTTCCCCCTCTCTAAAAATAAATAAATAAAATCTTTAAAAAAGAAATATACATTAAAAACTGTATAAAACAGTAATGACAAAATCTGTGTTAAAGTGTTAAGGAAATCATATTAAAGTTTCTGTTTACTGCTGAAATTAGGTTAGTAGTAAAAGGTGAATATTTCAATCTCCATAGTAAGCACTCAGAAAATAACTTAAAAATATGTAGTAGAAATATCAAGCATATGTCCATGGATCATTCATACATGTTCTTTCTGCAAAGATGGAAAGGTAGGCCAATTATAATAGAATAAACAAGAATAAAAAACAATGATTCCTTGTGAATAAAATAATTTAATATGTAATCTAAAAGCTAAATGTAAGAAATTTCTACTTATTTAAAAAAAAACCCAGGAATGTGCAATAGCTCTGTAACCTCCATTCAATTTTGCTGTAACCTAAAAGTTCTCTTAAAAATAGTCTATTTTTAGAGTTATTTTTATTTATTTAATTTATTTATTTTATTCTCACCCAAGGACATGCTTATTGATTTTAGAGGGAGGAGAAGGGTTGGAGAGAGGGAGGTGAGAAACATCTGTGTGAGAGAGAAATGTCAATTGGTTACATCTTATATGAGCTTCAATTGGGGACAGACCCACAACTTAGTCATTTGCCCTGACTGGGAACCAAACCTGTGACCTTTTGGTTTATGGGATGAGACTCCCATCAACTAAGCTACACCAGGCAGGGCAAGTAAAAAAGTAAGTCAAAACAAATAATAACCAATAAAGGAATTTAAATGGTACACAAAAATGGAGGAACAAAAACATGCATGAAACACATAGAAAAGAAGTTGCAAAGTGGCAGGTATAAATCTTACCCTTTCAATTATTCAATTAAATGTAAGTATATTAAGTGCTCCAAATAAAAGCCAGGGGCTGTCAGACTGGATTAAAATACAGGATCAATTTTATATATCCAATAATATATAAAGTGTGTTTCTACAAGACACACTTTAGAATAAAAAACACAAAGAGATTAAAGTAAAGGGATAAAAAGTAATGCAAATAATTGACATACAATGCAAAGAATAAAAAGAGAGCTATATTAATATTAGGAAAAGTAGACAATAATAAAGCTTACCTGACTAAAAGTGGGACATTTTATCATAATATAAAGGTCAATTCAGAAGAAAGCTATAATAATTACAAATATCTATGTATTTAACAACAGTCCCAAATACATAAAACAAAAACTGACAGAATTGAAGGGAGAAATAGATAATATAATAACAATTGGAAACTTTAATACCTTACTCTCAGGAATGGATAGAACAACTAGACAGAAAACCAGCAGGGATATAGAGGACCAATGATACTTTCAACCAACTTGACTTATTAGACATCTATACAATGCTCCAACCTATGAGAGCAGAATACACATTTTTTTCCAATGTACCTAAAATGGTCCCCAGGATAAGCCACATACAAAGCCATAAAACAACAATAAATTTAACAGTATTGAAATCATATAAATATGTTCCCTAACCAAGATGTAATTAAAATAAAAATCGACAACATAATAAAATATTTGGAAATATTCCACAAATAGTTGAGAATTAAGCAACATATTTTTAAATAATTCATGGATCAAAGAAGAAATTACAAAATAAATTAGAAAGTATTTAAAATTGAATAAGTATACTTACTCAATTTTAAATACTTTCTAATTTATCTCTGAGATTCAGCTAAAACAATGCTTAAAAGAGATTTTATGGCTTTAAATGCCTATATTAGAAAAGAGGAAACATTTCAAATAAAATTAAAAGCATTATAAGGGAATATTATGAAGAACTTATGCCAACAAATTAGACAACTTGGATGAAATTGAAAAACACAAGTTATCAAAGCTAAATCAAGAAGAAATAAAACATCTGAATAGACCTAAAATAAGTAAAGAAATTAGTAATTGAAAATACATGGATTCATTGGCAATTTCTATCAAATACTTAAAGAAAAAATAATACCATTACACAACAAGCTCTTCCAGGAACTAGAAGAGGCAATGCTCCCCAACTCATTCTATGAAGCCAGTACCATCTATATATCAAAACCAGGCAAAAACATCACAAAGAAAACTCTCGATCAATATCCCTTATGAATATAGATACAAATATTAGGAAGCAAAATTCATGAACATATTAAAAGGATATATACCATAATCAAGTTGGATATACCCCAGGAATGCAAAGTTGGTTTAACATCCAAAAATCAGTTAATGTCATCAATTAATGCAATGTAATTCATATATTGAAACAATATATGACAGATACCACATGATTATCTCAATCCACATAGATTAAAACTATATGATCTCACCTATAGGTGGAACCTAATCAACAAAAGAAACAAATGACCAAAATAGAACTAGAGACTTGGAAATAAAGAACAACCTGACAGTAACCAGAGGGGAGGGTGGAGGGGGATAATGGGGGAAAGGGAAGAGGCAAGCAAAGGAACAGCAATAGAAGACTCATGGGCATGGACAATGTAGAGGGATTGACTGTGGGAGTGGGGGGTGCAGGATGGAGGTGAGCAATGGGGAAAATGTATGACAACTGTAACTGAACAATAAAATATTTTAAAATGATAAAATGTAATGCCTATTTATGATAAAAAAAAAAACTCTTGACAAATTTGGAATAAGTAGTCCTCAGACTGATAAAAGCCATCGATGAGAAATCTGCAAAAAATATTAGTCTTCACACTGAAAGGCTGAAGGTTTCACCTCTGAGACTGGATAAAAGGCAAAGATATCCACTCTCCTCATTTCTAGTCAAATTATACTTGAGGTTCTAGCCAGCAAAATATTGAAGAAAAAATATAATCAGAGACATTGAAATAAAGAACAAACTGACAGGTAGTAACCAGACGAGAGAGGAGAGGGGATAATAGGGGGAAACAGGGGAAGGGTAATCAAGGAACATGTGTAAAGGGCACACAGACAAAACCAAAAGAGGATAGGATCAAGGGTTGAGATGTGGCAATGGGAGGGGTGGGGGGAGTGGTGGGGAAAAATGGACAAAACTGTACTTGAGCAATAATAAAATAAATAAACGAATGAATAAATAAATAAAAATTGGATATGGAAAGAAAGAAAAAGGAAAGACAAATAGATTAGAAAGAGGAGACAAAGCTAAACTTATGTGTAAATGACAAGATGGTGTATATAAAAAATCCCAGGGAATCTATAAAACAAATAATAACAATAATGAAACAACTCTTAGAACAATAAGTGAATTCAGCAAGGTGACAAGATACATAATCAACATACAAAACTCAATTATATTTCTATATGTTTGAAATGAATGGTCTGAAAATAAAATTAGGAATATAATTTTATTCATAAAAGCATTAAAATACCATGTTTAGGAATAAATATGATGGAGCAAGTACAAGTCTTATACACTGAAAGTTACAAAGCACAGCAGAGAGAATTTTTTAAACATCTAAATAAATGGAGAAACTTTCAATATTCTCACTATTGTTAAGATGTCAATTCTTTTCAAATTGAGCTATAGGTTGACACAATGACTATCAAAATTCCAGCAGGTTTGTTTTTTTGCAGAAACTGACAAAGAGATACTAAAAGTTATATGGAAATTCAAAAGACTCAGAATAGCCAAAACTATTTTGAAAAAGAACAAAGTTGGTGACTTGTTCACATGTAGGAAGACTCAGTATTTTTAAGGTGTTTAATTATCCCCAAATTGCTCTGTAGATTTTATTAAATCTCAGTAAATAAATTAACAGGTTTAAATATATTTTAAAATTTTATGTGGAAATCCAAATAACCTAGAACTGCCAAAACAATTTGTGTGCTGCCCTAATTATAAGATCTGAAACTATACTAAAGGAAGCATAGGAGAAATCTTAGTGACATTGGTTAAGCAAAGATTTTATAGATATAACACAAAAAGCATGAGTTATCAAGGAAAATATTTGTATATTTGCCTTTCTCAAAATTTTTAAAGTTTTGCTCTTCTAAAAGATACTATAAAGGAAATGAAAAGGAAAACCACAGATTGGGAGAAAATATCTGCAAAAATATATTCAAAATAGAACTTGTATCTAGAATCTAAAAGCCTTTTACAATTCAACAATGAGAAGACAACAGTCCAATAAAAAATGGGCAAACAGTTGAACACTTCATCAAAGAGAGTGTACATATCTCAAGTAAGCACGTGAAATATACTTAACATCATAGGTCCTTAGGGAAATACAAATTAAAAGCAAAATGGGACACTATAAAAACTCCTCTAGAATGGCAAAAATTTAGACTGACCAAACCAAGTGTTGACAGGGAGTGGAGCAACTGGAACTCTCATTCGCTGCTAATTGAAATGTAAAATAACAATCACTTTAGAAAACAGTTTGTGGCTTCTTAAAAATTTATACATACAGGTCTGCCTGGAAAAAGTCTGACCATTGTTAATATTACAAGAATAGTTTGCACAACATCATATAACCTGGCAGCCAAGGAGAGTGGATTGGAATGTGCATGCACGAACAATGATGACTTCACTGTACTAGTCAGTGGGAGTGGTGGATGCTGTTGAATGAGCACATGAACTATGTGGATGTTGCATTCAAAATGACTGAGTGAGTAAAGCAAACAATCTTCATCAAATTTTGCATTAATTTGAACATTCCTCCATGGCAACCATTGGGATGATTCAGAAGGCCACAGCTATGGGCAACTGGTGATTGGCAACTTCATCATGACGAGGTGCCTGCTCATGCATCACGTCTTGTGCAGAGTTTTTTGGCAAAACATCAAATCACCCAGATGACTCAGCCCCACTACAGCCCACGTTTTGTACCCTGAGATTTTTGCTTTTCCCCAAAACTAAAATCACCTTTGAAAGGCAAGAGATTTCAGACCGTTGATGAGATTCAGGAAAACATGATGGGGCAGCTAACGGCAACTGGGAGAACTGTGTGACATCCCAAAGTGCGCACTTTGAAGGGGACTGCAGCATCATTGTCTTATGTACAATTTTTCTTGTATCTTCTTCAATAATGTCTCTATTTTTCATATTACATGGTTGGATACCTTCTGGACAGACCTTGTACATCTTCCATAATAGCCAATAAACCTGCCAGTAGATATTTACCAAAGAGAAAGAAAAGTAAGTGTCCATTCAAAGAATAGTATGTGAATATTTATAACATCTTTATTTGTATGAAGACCCAAACTGAAAACAACTCAAAGTTTAACACATAAATGATTTACAAATTGTGTTATATATACTAACAATAAAATATTAACAAGGAAAAGAAGAAATAAAAAGAAAAGAGCAGAAAGGTACAAACTATTGCTACATAAAATTACATAGATGAATCTCAAAATAATTGTGCTGAGTGTAAGAGGCCAGATTCTTTTTAAAAGTTGTTATTTATTTATTTTTAGAGAGAGGAAAAGGGAGGGAGAAAGAGAGGGAAAGAAACATCAGAGTGGAGAGATACATTGATCATTTGCCCCTCACATGGCCCCAACCCAGGATCTGGCCTATAACCGAGGCATGTGCCCTTCTTGAGAATCAAACTGGTGATTTTTTAAAAAGATTTTATTTATTTATTTATTTAATATTTATTTATTTATTCCAGTTGTGTAGCATTTTTAAAAATTGAGTATGCTATTATAGTCCCATTTCCCACCCCCCATATATCCTCCACCCTGCACCCAATTTTATCATCTCCACAGCCATTAGTCCATGTCCATGGGCTGTACACACCAGTTCTTTGGCTTCTCAATTTCTGACACTACTCCCAGGCTCCCTCTGACTGCTTTGTTTTTTGTTTGTTTTTGTCAACATTTTCCCACCACCACTTTCCCCAGCCACACACACCACCACATCCCATCCTCGATACTTCCCCAATTTGGTTTTGTCAATGGGTCCTTTATGCATGTTCCTTCCCCACCCTTTCACCTTTCATCACCCACCATCCCTCCACCCCTCTGGTTACTGTCAGTTTGTTTTTTATTTCAATGTTTCTGGTTATATTTTGCATGTCTGTTTATTTTGTTGATTAGGTTCCACTTATAGGTGATATCATATGGTAATTGTTTTTCACCGCCTGGCTTATTTCACTTACCATAATATTCTCCAGTTCCATCAATGCTGTCGTGAAGGGTAGTAGCTCCTTCTTCCTTTCTGCTGCATAGTATTCAATTGTGTAAATGTACCACAGTTTTTTGATCCACTCATTTACTGTTGGGCACTAAGGTTGCTTCCAGTACTTGGCTATTGTAAATGGTGCTGCTATGAACATTGGGGTGCATATGTTCTTTTGAATTGATGTTTCAGTATTCTTAGGGTATATTTCTGGTAGTGGAATCGCCAGCTCAAAAGGCAAATCCAAAAGTTCCCTAACCAAGGGTTTTTAGTTTTTTGAGGAAATTCCAAACTGTTTTCCACAGTGGCTGCACCAGTCTGCATTCCCACCAATAGTGCACTAAGGCTCTTTTCTCCACATCCTCGTCAGCACTTGTTGTTTGTTGATTTGGTTATGATGGCCATTCTGATTGGTGTCAAGCAGTCAGATTTGGTTATGATGGCCATTCTGACTGGTGTGAATACTTGTGTGTATCTCATTGTGGTTTTAATTTGCATCTCTCTGATGGCTAGTGATGCTAACCATTCTTGCATGTGCCTCTGGGCCCTGTGTGTGTCCTCCTTGGAGAAGTGTCTGTTCAGGTCCTTTGACCATTTTTTAATTGGATTGTTTGTCTTCCTAGAGTGAAGTCATGTGACTTCTTTATATATTTGGGAGATCAAACCCTTGTCTGAAGTATCATTGGCAAACATATTTTCCCATACAGTTGGCTCCCTTTTCATTTTGCTGATGTTTTCTTTAGCCATGCAGAAGCTTCTTATTTTGATGAAACCCCATTTGCTTATTCTTTCCCTTATGGCCCTTGCTCTAGGGGACATATCGGTGAAAATATTGCTGCATGGAATATCTGAGATTTTCATGCCCATGTTCTCCTCTGGGACTTTTATGGTGTCATGACTTATATTTAAGTCTTTTATCCATCTTGAGTTGATATTTTTGTGTGGTGTAAGTTGGTGGTCAAATTTCTCTTTTTTTTTTTTTGCATGTAGCTGCCTAGGTCTCCCAGCACCATTTGTTGAAGAGGCAATTGTTTCTCCATTTTATGCTTCTTCTCTTTTGGCAAATATTAATTGACCATAGAGACATGGGTTTATTTCTGGGCTCTCTATTCTGTTCCATTGATCTATGGGTCTGTTCTTATGCCAGTGTAAGACTATTTTATTACAGTGGTCTTATAATATAGTTTGATGTCAGGCATTGTGATCCCTCCTGCTTTGTTCTTCTTTCTCAAAATTGTGGCAGCTATTCAGGGTCATTTATGGTTCCATATAAATTTTTGAAATGTCTGTTCTATATCTGTGAAATATGACATTGGTAATTTAATAGGGATTGCGTTGAATCCTTAAATTGCTTTGGATAGTATGGACATTTTGATGATGTTAATTCTTCCAATCCATGAACATGGAATATGCTTCCATTTATTTGTGTCTTCCTTAATTTCTTTCTTCAGGGTTCTGTAGTTTTCTGAATACAGTTCTTTAACCTCCTTAATTAGGTTTATTCCTAGGTACTTTATTTTTCTTGTTGCCATAGTAAATGTGATTTTTTCCCTGATTTCTGATTCTGATATTTCATTGTTGGCGTACAAAATTGCCTTTGATTTCTGAATATTGACTTTGTATCCCACTATTTTGCCAAATTCACTTAGTAGGTTGAATAGTTTTTTGGTGGACTCTATCAGCTTTTCCATGTACACTATCTTGTCATCTGCAAGTGATGACAGTTTTACTTCCTCCTTTCCAATTTCAATGCCTTTTATTTATTTTTCTTGCTTTATGGCTATGGTTAGGACTTCTAATACCATGTTGAGTAGAAGTGGTGAAAACAGACATCCTTGTCTTGTTCCTTATCTTAGTGGGAAAGCTTTCAGTTTTTGTCCATTGAGTATAAAATTAGATGTAGGTTTCTCATATACAGCCTTTATTATATTGAGGTATGCCCCATTTATTCCCATTTTGCTGTGTCTTTATCATAAATGGGTGCTGTTCCTTATCAAATTTGATATGATCATGTGATTTTTGTCTTTCCTTTTGTTTATGTGATGTATTACATTTATTGATTTGTGAATATTGTATCGTCCTTGCATCCCGGGGATGAATCCCAATTGATCATGGTGGGTGATCTTTTTAATGTATTGCCGGATGCGGTTTACAATATTTTGTTGAAGGTTTTAGTGTCCGCATTTATCATTATATTGGCCTGTAGTTTTCTTTCCTTGTGGTGTCTTTATCTGGTATCTGGTTATGATGCTGGCCTCATAAAAAGAGTTTGGGAGTCTTCCCTCTTTTTGGATTTTTTGGAATAGTTGAAGAAGGACAGGAGTTAGTTCTTCCTGAAATGTTTTGTAAAACTCTCTGTTAAACCATCTCATCCATGCCTTTTCTGTGCCTGGAGTCTTTTTTATTACTGTTTCAATTTCACCAGCTGTTATCAGTCTGTCCATGCTTTCTGCTTCTTCTTCATCCAGTTTTGAAAGATTATATTTTTCCAGGAATTTGTGCATTTCACCCAGGTTTTCAAATTTCTTAGCATATAGTTCTTTGTAGTAATTTCTTACAGTCCTTTGTATTTCTGTGGTATCAGTTTGATCTCTCCTCTTTCATTTCTCATTTTACTTACTTGCATCCTCTCCCTTTTTTTCTTGATGAGCCTGCTTAAAGGCTTGCTCATTTTATCCTTTCAAAGAACAAGCTTTGAATTCGATCCTTTGAATTGTTCTCTTAGTCTCTGTGTCCTTTACTTATGCTCTAATCTTGGTTATTTCCTTCCTTCTAATCACCTTTGGCTTTATTTGTTGTTGTTCCTCCAGTTCTCGTAGATGTTGTGTTAGGTTCTTTATTTGAAATGTTTCTATCTTTTTCAGGTAAGCCTGTATCGTTATACTTCCCTTTTGGGACTGCCTTTGCTGTGTCTCATAAGTGTTGGACAGTTGTGTTCATTTTCATTTGTTTCCAGAAACTTTTTGATTTCTTTCTTGATCTCATTATTAAACCATTCATTAATAGCATACTATTCAGTCTCTGTGACTTGAGTGTTTTTGAGTCTTTTCCTTGAAGTTGGCTTCTAATTTTAAGCCCTTGTGATCAGAGAAAATGCTTGATATGATTTCAAATTTCTTAAATTTGTTGAGGCTTGTTTTGTGTCCTATTGTGTGGTCTATCTTTGAAAATGTTCCATGTGCATTTGAAAAGAAGGTGTAGTTTGCTTCTTTGGGATGAAAGGTTCTATACATATCAGTTAAGTCCATTTGATCTAATGGGTCATTCAGTTCCACAATATCTTTGTTGATATTTTGTTTAGATGATTTATCCATCATTGACAGTGGGGTATTAAAATCCCCTACTATAAATGAGTTGTTGTCTATATTTTGTTGGAGTCCTCCAAGGTTTTCCTTATATATTTTGGTGCTCCTATGTTGGGTGCATATAGATTTACAATGTTTCTGTCATCTTGATGTATTCTTCCTTTGAGTTTTAAGAAGCGTCCTTCTGGGTCTCTTTTCATGGCATTTGTTTTGAAGTCTATTTTGTGTGATATAAGTATTCCTACCCTCTTTTTTTCCTGTCCATTTGCTTGAAATATTTTTTTCCAACCCTTTACTTTCAGTCTATGTAGTTCTTTTGTTCTGAGGTGGGTCTCTTGTAGGCAGCATATATGAGGGTTGTGTTTTCTTATCCATTCAGCTACTCTATGTCTTTTAATTGGAGCATTTAAACTGTTTACATTAAAGTTATTATTGATAGGTACTTATTCATTTTTTATTTTTTACTTGTGTTCCTCTCTGTCTCACTCTTTTTCTTTATCTTCTTAAAGCAGCCCCTTTAGCATATCTTGCAATGCTGGTTTGGTTGAGGTTTATTCTTTTAGCCTTCTTTTGTCTGAGAATCTCCTTATTTCTCCTTCCATGTTAATTGAGAGCCTTGCTGGGTAGAGTACTCTTGGTTGCAGGCCTTTGTTCTTCATTACTCAGAATATTTCTTGCCATTCCCTTCTGGCTTATAGTGTTTCTGTGGAAAAGTCAGCCGCTAGCCTTTTTGGGGCTCCCTTGTATGTTACTTCCTGTTTCTCCCTTGCTTCCTTTAAGATTCTCGCTTTGTCCTTGATATCTGCCATTTTAATTATGATGTGTCTTGGAATGGGTCAGCTTGGGTTCCTCTTGATTGGGACCCTCTGTGCTTCCTGGACTCATGTGACTTTTTCTCTCCTCAAATTAGGGAAGCTTTCCATCATTACTTTTTCAAGCAGGTATTTTATCCCTTGCTCTTCTTCTTCTCCTTCTGGTATTCCTATTAAACAGATATCATTATGTTTTATATTGTCCTGTATTTCCCTTAACACCTCTTTGTGTTTTTTTTTTTAATGTCTTTTCATTTTCTTGCTCTCTCTGGGAGTTTTTTTCTACCATGTCTTCCAGCTTGCTGATTCGATCCTCTGCTTCATCTAGCCTGCTGTGTTCTTCAATTCAGAAATTATATCTTCATTTCCTTTTGGTTCTTGTTGATAGTTTCTATGTTCTTTTTCATGCTGATATAGTTTGCAGTAAGTTCCTTGTAGTTTCCCTTTAGTTTTTTGTAGTTCTTACTGAGCTCACTGAGTTCATTGAGCTTCCTTATAACCATTGTTTTGAACTCAATATCTGATAGTTTACTTGCCTCTATTTCATTTAGTAGTCTTTCTGGGGATTCCTCCTTCCTTTTGGTTGGGGCTTGTTTCTTTGTCTTCCCATTATTTGCCTGCCAGAGTAAAACCACAAAGCCCAGGAAACAAACCCAGGACTGCAGAAATAACTCCCCCCTGCAATTCCACTATCAACAGCAAACGAACCAGTATTAATTAGGCTGTAGAGATATTAAGACTATTATAAGAAAGGAGAGAAATAAACTACAGTATAAAACCTACTGATTTAATAAGTACCAACTTGATGGACAAAAAATGAATGTTAAAATGCTATGTAGTAAAGAAAATATTGCAGTTCATGGAGGAGACCACAGTCGATTTCATCTCGGTAGCCTCTAGTATTTACCGCTGCTTTTTCTTTCTGTATACACCTCTAGTGAAGTCAGATGTTGATCCTGTCTGACCCTAGGTAGTCTGTTCAAAACCTCCTGGGATCTACTGTCTGTGGCTGTCTCCTTCCATTGTTAATCTAGTCACTCTGCGCTCAACAGTAAGGATTTAACACCATAGCGTGGGGTAGAATCTCTCCAGGGTTTGGGGTTAATGTTTCCCCTCAGGCTGATGCTTCTCTGAGGGGAGTGGTCTGTGTGAGCTCAATGGCTGCTGCCTTATGGGGGATGATTCAGTACCAGGATCTCAGAGGCTACTCTCTCAGTTCTCTCCCCAAAGTCTCCACCTCCAGCCACTCCTCAGGCATCTCTAATCCACTCTGCCCTGCCTTTGCAGGGATCTACTGTCTATGGCTGCCACTCTGCACTCAGCAGTCAGCCTTAAGCACCACAGGGCCAGGGCAGAGTCACGTGTGAGGGGTGGGACTGCTGTTTCCTCTCAGGCTGCCGCTGCTCAGGGGAGTGGTCTGTCTGAGCAAGATGGCTGCTGCCGTGTTGGGGAAGACTTAGCACCAGGATCCTAGCAGCTACTTTCTCCGTTCTCTCCCCAAAGCCACCATCCCCAGTCTCTCCTCATACAGCTCCAGCCCACTCTGCCCCCACCTTTGCTGGAGCCCAGGGTAAGTGGCTGCAAATGAAAGTTCATGTGTTGGTCCTTTAAATGGCTCTTTCAGTCTCCAGCTGCCTGGCAGAGGACAATCCTGCTACTTTTCACAGCTGGCTGTTATTTGTATACTTTTTGGGCTCTGGTGTTTTAGGCTGGGGATCCCTGCTTATGGTTTATACCCCACTTTTCTCAGGGGCATCCAACTGGCCACTCAAATATCCCTCTAGCTCTGCCTCCCTCTTGCCAGCCCTCTTGCATCTCTGCCGCACTCCTTACCATTCAGGTTATGCTGAACTGATTCTTCTGTCTCTCTGAGGTTATGAGGCTTCTCTCACACTGCTGTTCAGTCTTTTGCGCTGGGTGATTTCTCCACAATTTAGTTGTAATTCCAGATTGGTCCTGGGAGGAGGTCAATGTGACTTCCATTCACTCCTCTGCCATCTTGATCCTTTCTCCAAACTGGCAAACTTTTGGTTTGCAGGCCAGCACTCAATCCACTGAACCACACCAGCCAGGACAGAAGCCAGATTTTTTGAAAAAAAAATTTTTATGATTCCTTTATATAAAAAAGAAAACTAATATATAGTAAAAAATGTAAATCAGTGGTTGTCTTGGGATTTGGGGGAGTGATAGGGACAAACGGAATCTTTTGGGGATAATAAAAATATCTATTATCTTGATGTAGTAATGGTTTCATTGGTGTAAACATATATCGAAATTAGTGTGATTGTACACTTTTTCTTTTTTTATTGCTTATTCTATTACAGTTGTCCTAATTTTTCCCCCTTTGGCCTCCTCCATCCCTCCCCTTTCCCCACTCCCACAGTCTATACCCACCCCATTGCCTATGTCCATGGGTCATTCATACAGGTTCTTTTACTGCTCCCCCTTCTTTCCACCTTTGCCCCCAATCCCCTTGCCTCTGGTAACCATCAGCCTGTTCCCTGTTGCAATGTGTCTAGTTCTGTTCTGCTCATTAGTTTATGTTGTTCATTAGATTCTTCTTCTGAATGATATCATATAACATTTGTCTTTCACTGATCGGCTTATTCTACTTAGTACAATAGTCTCCAGTTCCATCCATGCTTTTGAAAAGAGTGGGAATTCATTTTTCCTTTTTCCCTGTAGTGTAGTATTCCATTGTATAGATGAACCACAGCTTTTTGATCCATTCATCTACCGATGGGCACTTTATACTGTTTCCAGCACTTGGCTATTGTAAATAGCTCTGCTAAAAACATCGGAGTATGAAGTTCTTTTGAATTGGTGTTTTGGGATTCTTCGGGTATATTCCCAGCAGTGGGATCACTAGGTCATAAGGCAATTCCATTTTTAATTTTTTGAGGAAATTCCATACTGTTTCCCACAGTGGCTGCCCCAGTCTGCATTCCCACCAACAGTGCAGTAAGTTTCTCTTTTTCTATATCCTCACCGGCATTTGTTGTTTGTTGATTTATTAATGATGGCTGTTCTGACAGGTGTGAGGTGATATCCCATCATGGTTTTAATTTTCATCTCTCTGATGGCAAGTGATGTTGAACATCTTTTCATATGCCTATGGGCCCTCTGTATGTCCTCCTGGGAGAAGTGTCTGTTCAGGTCCTCTGCCAATTTTTTGGTTGGATTTTTGTCTTTCTGGTGTTGAGTCATGTGAGTTCTTTGTATATTTTGGAGATTAAACTGCCCTCTGATGTATCATTGGCAATATGTTCTCCCATACAGTAAGTTCACTTTTCATTTTGATGATGACTTCTTTAGCCATGCAGAAGCTTTTTAATTCGATGAAGTCCCATTTATTTTTTTTCCTTTCTTTAGCTTTACCTAGGAGATATATCAGCAAAAATATTGCTATGTGGGATATCCGAAATTTTACTGCCTATGTTTTTCTGTAGGACTTTTACAGTATCATGACTTATATTTAAGTTTTTTATCCATTTTGAGTTTATTCTAGTGTATGGTGTAAGTTTGTGGTCTAGTTTCATTTTTTTGCCTGTGACCTTCCAGATCCCCCAACATTTATTGAGCAGGCTATTTTTACTACTTTTTATGCTCCTGCCCCCTTTGTCAAATATTAGTTGACCATGGAGACATGGGTTTATTTCTTGGCTCTATTATGTTCTGTAGATCTATGTTTCTATTCTTATGTGAGTACCAAACTGTTTTGATTACAGTGGACTTGTTATAGAGTTTGATAATAGGTATTGTGATCTCTCCAACTTTATTCATCTTTCTCAAGATCGCTGAGGCTATTTGGGGTTTTTTATGGTTCCATATTAATTTTTGAAGGATGGGTTCTAGATCTGTGAAATATGCCATAAGTATTTTAATTGAATTGAATTGAATCTATAGATTTGTTTGGATAGTATGGACATTTTGATTATGTTAATTCTTCCAGTCCATGAATAGGATATAGGCTTCCCTTTATTTCTGTCTTCTACAATTTCTTTCTTCAGTGTTCTATAGTTTTCTGAGTACAGGTCTTTTACCTCCTTGGTTAAGTTTATTCCTAGATACCTTATCTTTTTGTTGCTATAGTAAATGGGACTTTCCCTCCAACTTTCTTTTTCTGATGCTTTATTTTTGGTGTACAAAATTGTCATCAATTTCTGAATATTGTCTTTGTTCCATGCTACTTTACTGAATTCATTTATTAGGTTGAGCAGTTTTTTACTGGAACCTATAAATTTTCTATGTATACTATCATATCACCTGCAAATAATGTCAGTTTTATGTCCTCTTTTCCAGTTTGGATTCCTTTTATTTCTTCTTCTTGTCTGATTGCTGTGGCTAGAACTTTCAGAACTATGTTAAATAGGAGTGGTGAGAGCAGACAGCCTTGTCTTATTTCTGAACTTAAAGGAAATGCTTTTCATTTTTTCCACTGAGTATCATATTGACAGTAGGTTTTTTGTATATGGCCCTTATTATGTTAAGCTAGGTCCCCGTTCTACCAACTTTGCCAAGTGTTTTTATCATAAATTGGTGCTGGATTTTATCAAATACTTTTTCTGCATCTATTGATATAGTCATGTGATTTTTGTCTTTTATTTTGTTTAGGTGGTATATGACATTTATTGATTTGCAAATATTGTACCATCCTTGCATCCCTTGATTAAATACCACTTGGTCAGGGTGCATGATCTTTTTAATATATTGTTGGGCCCAGTTTCCTAGTATTTTGTTGAGGATTTTTGCACCTTTGTTCATCAGAGTAATTGGCCTGTAATTTTCTTTCTTTACTGTGTCTTTACCTGATATTGAGATTAGAATAATACCGACCTTGTAAAAAGAGTTGGGGAGCCTTCCCTTAGATTTTTTGCAATAGTTTGAAAAAGGTTGGTGTTTTCTTTTAAGGTTTGGTAAAATTTACCCCATGAAGCCATGTTGTCCAAGGCTTTTGTGTGTCAGTAGTTTTTTGATTACTGCTTCTATTTTGCTAGTTGTTATTGGTCTATTCAGGTTTCTGCTTCTTCCTGATTCAGTTTTGGAAGATTGTATGTTTCTAGAAATGTACTATTTTCAACCAGGTTGTCCAATGTCTTGGTGTATAATTGTTCATAGTAATTTCTTACAATCTTTTGTATTTCTGTGGTATCAATTGTTACCTATCCTCTTTCATTTCTGATTTTACCTATTTGGGTTCTCTCTCTTTTTTTCTTGATTATCCTGGTTAACAGTTTGTCAATTTGTTTATCTTTTCAAAGAACCAGCTCCTAGATTCATTGATCCTTTAAATTGTTTCGTGTTTTTTCTTTTTCTTTTTATTTTTTTAGTCTCTGTGTCACTTATTTCTGCTCTGATCTTGATTATTTCCTTCCTTCTGCTTTCTCTGGACTTTGTTCTTTGCTGTTCCTCTAGTTCTTGTAGATTAGGGTTAGGTTGTTTGAGGTTTTTCTGTCTTCTTTAGGTAGGACTCTGTTGCTTTGAACTACCCTCTCAGTATTGCCTTCATTGTGTTCCATAGGTTTTGGGTCATTGTGGTAGTTTTCATTTGTTTCCAGGTACTTTTTGATTTCTTCCTTTATCTCATTTTTAACCCATTCATTATTTAATAATCTGTCATTTGGCCCCCATGTATTTGAATGTTTTTCAGTTTTTTTCTTATAGTTGGTTTCTAGTTTAAAGCCATTTTCATCCAAGAAGTCTGATATGATTTCAGTTTTCTCGAATTTGTTTAGGCTTGTTTTGTGTCCTAGCACATGGTCTGTCTTTGAGAATGATCCATGTGCATTTGAGAGAAATGTATATTTTGCTTCTTTGGCATGAAATGTACTATAAATGTCAATTAAGCCCTTTTGATCTAGAATGTCACTCAATTCTGCAATACTTTTATTGATTTTAGTTTGGAAGATCTATCCATTGTTCACAGTGAAGTGTTAAAATACCCTACGATGGCTGTATTGTTGCTATCTCTTTTTTAATGTCCTCCAATTTTTTTTTATATGTTCAGGTACACCTATACTGGGTTCATATGTGTTTATAAGAGTTATATAATCTTGTTGGACTGCTCTCTTAAGTATTTTGAAGTGACCTTTGTCTCTTTTTATTGCCTTTGTTTTGAAGTCTATTTTGCCTGATATAAGTACTGCTACTATAACCAAGCAAAAATGGGGCCTGTGCACATGGTGACTTGATGCATGACCCAAAAATTAGTGTTGGAAGAAACAGGTGTTTATTTATAAGGTGAAACCTTGGGGTGGCAGCTAAGAAGATGTTTGCTCAGAGCACCTCTGCTCAGAGCTCTCTTCTCCCATGAGACCCAGTACTTCCCTTGCTTCCCACTAGGCTGTAAGCCAAAACCAAGCCCAATAGTTCCCCATATCCTTATCTATCTTAAGCTGGATGCACAGTAGTACTCCTTCTCCTCTGGAAAGTACACTCATCAGTTTCAAAGTCACCATCCTTTTGCAGTAGTTCTCTCTTTCAGGATCTGCAGTATGTTGTCTTCAGCCTCTATGTAATAGTGCAGGGAAACCTGTGCCCTGTTGCACTGGATCATGGTGATGTCCAGAAAGGCACATGTCCCAAGAGAGTGGACTCTCTGCATGTCCCTTAGAGAAGCAAAAATCAGTAGTATCATCATTTTGGGCCATAGTTCAGCATTTCAGGCATCTCCCATGAATCCATGTTTGGTTTGGCAGGTTCCCACAATTCCTAGCTCAATTAGCTTTGCTGTCAACTTCTTCAGGCAAGCTACCCTGTCAGTCTCCTCTTTCCTACTCCAGCTCCTACTCATTATAGGCTGGTATGCCAGCTTTCTACACTACAGCTTGCATGGCTGCATCTCCTCATAGTTTTCTCTTCCTTACTACATGGTTGCATGGCAGAAACCTTATTACAAACTGCATAGCTGCATGATGCTTTCCCTGTCAAACATCATGGCTGAATCCCTCATGAATCCTTCCACATGGTTGCCTGTTCAAAGGAGCAGATATAGCTCCTCCCTCACTACAGACAGTATGGCTGAAACTCTCTCACATGGCTGCCCTCTTCACTACAGACCAGCATGGCTGCTACCTTCTCTCTCAGTCCTCATGGTGGACCAGCCTCTCTCTCAAACTGCCCTTATTTTAAATGAAGATGTAGAACTTCCTGTGTGTATCCGGCCCCTCCTACAATGGACTTTTTGCTAACTGCCCCATATCTTTACTTTCATTTGGCTACCATCTTTAGTCAGGGCAAAAGTGACTCAGTGATACAGGGACTTCCACCTCCCTTGGCTATATAACGAGTCAGGATACATCCTGAAAGTCACCTATACCTTTGGCCTGGGTGGTAACACAGCTATTATCTTGCCTTTTGTTTTGCAAAATATCTTAAATGCTGTACCATCTCCTTCTCCCATCCCCCAACCATGGGCTATGGGGACTTTGGAGACCCCTCGCTCTGCACCCTATTACACTACCCCAGCCTTTCATCATGTCTATTTGTGTGGAATATGTTTTTCTATCGCTTCACTTTCAGCCTGTGTATATCTTTTGTTCCAAGGTGGGTCTGTCATAGACAGCATATATATGGGTCGAGTTTTCTTAATCATTCAGCTACCCTATATCTTTTTATTGGACATCCTTTTACATTTAAGGTTATTATTGATAGGTACTTGTTCATTGC
>PVJD01004476.1:115000-135888 GCA_004026545.1 Mormoops blainvillei | reverse complement strand
GCTATATTTGCCTCGTAGAAAGAATTAGAAATTTTGTGTGTTTTTATGCTCAGGCACAGTGCTGGTAAAATTGGAATTATCTGCTTTAAAAATATATATTTTATTTATTTTTAGAGATTTTTAGGGGTGGGAGGGAGAAAGAGAGGGAGAGAAACATCAATGCGTGGTTGCCTCTCATGCGCCCCTTACTGGGGACCTGACCTGCAACCCAGACATGTACCCTAGACTGGGAATTGAAAAGGCGACCGCTTTGCTTCTTAGGCTGGCACTCAGTCCACTGAGCCACACTAGCCAGGGCAGAATTGTCTGCTTCTTAAAAGTTTAGTAGAATTTCCTTTGATGAAATTGCTGTGGTTCAGAGCTTACCTCCAGTTTCACATTCTCAGAAATCTTCTGTATAGCTCTGCCTAGGTGTCTTCCTAGCTTCCTCCATAAACTTACTTTGTCCAAGATATATATAATACGCGCACACACACACACACACACACACTATTTTCTCTTCTAAGTCTTTTATTAGTTTTATTAATAGTGGCAAAATCATTGAAAGGTTGAAAAAAATTTTTTTTTTTGGTAAATGACCATAGACCTCCTGGTAATTTTAAAAAAATATATTTTTCAATTACAATTGACATACAATATTATATTAGTTTCACATATACAACACAGTGATTAGACATTTATATGCCTTATGGAGTGATCACTCCAATCAGTCTAGTACCCATCTGAAAAAGTCCTGGTACTATTGAAGAAGATTTGTAGGAACAACTTGAAGTCTCTGCCTTAATCATTTTTCATTTTTTGGTTTTTAAATTTCTCTCATATTTTCATTTATGTAGTACATGATACATAACTTAATGTGAATTCTTCTTGCTTTTTTCATGTACCCAATATTATTGCAGTTAATACATTACTCTCCTGCAGCAAGCCATTTTCACAATATGGAATCAGTTAAGCCAATACTGAAATGTTTGTCTATGAAAAGGACTTTTAATTAATTATTGTCATTTTGAAAGTGACGTTTTATCATTATCAGTTGTAAAATAAATCAGTTCATGTAATAATTTTCATAGACTGATGCCATTTTAATATTATTATAATTTGATCCTCATCAACTTACTACAACTTATACTTTCACTTTATGCAATCATAAATAATATAAATTTATTTTTGTGCTGCTTCTTGAACTCAGTCTGTGATTAGTTTGTTTATAGTTGTATAAGAGCTGTAACTATATGAAACATTTTACATATCTTTCATTTAGATAATCCCAAATAGGTTTTTATTGATTTGTTTAGATTATTTGAAAATAAAAACAACAAAAATGTGTCTTCTAAAAGTAGAATTCAAGTATGTCCCAGAATGTGAACCTTGAGCTTATGATTTATTTAGTGTAGCCCAAAGTATGTGTGGTAAATGGCAGTATCAGTAATTAGAGTATATCACCATGTAATAATGTTGAAATTTCCTTTCATTCACTTTGATAGAAGATTCTTGAAGCTAAACGTTGAACATATTTTCTTTCTGTTTATTTTGCTTTTTTCTACTGACTTTGCATATTTGTTTCTATGTTCATGTAAAATTGGTAGAGTGCAAAGTAACCTGAGGTATTTAAAATTTAGTCGAATGACAAAATGTTTTAAACATTTTTCTAGTTTTTTATTTTATGTTTCTATTACTGAATTGAATTCCCTATTTTGTCTTTTATTTAGTGGTTGAAATGAAGTGTAAGTGAAATATTATGATGCCATTTTTTATTACTTTTAAAGTAGACTTGTAATTATGAGTAGTGCAAAGTATTTTTAAGTAAATCTCCCATTGATGCTTTTCTATTTGTCTTTTCTTCTTTGTTCTTCTTCCTCTTTTTATTTTATACTTTCTAATTTTTTTCCTTTAGACTTTTTGCTTATATTTGACCATCTCATCTTAAAAAGTAACTGAGAGATGAATGGTCACAGTTAAAGATAACCTTTTTGAAGCTAAAAATGAAACCATTCTGTTTTCCATGATGGTTCTACACCAGTGATTAATGCACCCCATTGTCTTGTCATATTCCTATTTTGAGGTATAATTTGCATAATCAATTGTCATTTCCGAAGAGATGGCTGATTAATAGATCTTGAGTCGTCATAGCAAAGTATTAGAATGGCAATTCTTATCCCAGCTTTGGTATTTTCTTGTAAGCATTATGGTTTTGGATATCCTTCTTCTTTATATGTATTCCTCCATCTATAGGGCAGGAGTAGTGAAATGGTAAGCTTGACAATGTAATTTTTAAAATTGCACCTCTTCTGTCATGATTATTTTCTTTACCTTAGAGAAAAATGATGTTGATAAATAATCATGAAAGTGATAAAATGCTTGCATAGTTAACTAAAGGAATATTCTGGTCCTTTTTAATGTCCAAATCACTCTAGTTTGAGTATCCAGTCAATGAGACCACATGGTTTCTATGGTGCAGTTTAACATAGTTTTGACTGTCCTGTCAGATGACTTTGTGCATTAATCTTGGCTCTGTCATTTACTGGCTGTGTGAGCTAAGACACCACTGTGTGTTACATACTGTTGAGTCCGCTCCTACTCCTGGTGACTGTATGAATGGGTGATGTCCACAGTGTCCTGTCCTTAACAGCTATGCTTAGCTTCTGTAGACTCATGCCCCTGGCTTCTTTTACGGAGTCAACCCATCATAGTTGGTCTTCCTCTTTTCCGGCTGCCTTCTGTTTTTCTCATCATTATTGTCTTTTCCAAAACCTCTGCCTTCTTAAAATGTGCCTGAAGTAGGACAGCTTTAGTTATGTCCTTTTTTAAAAAAATTAATTTTTTGGCCTTTTTCAAGCTTAATTTGCTCTAGGAACCAGTTGGTTGTCTTTCTGACGATCCAAGGTATCTGGAGAGCCTTCCTCCAACACCATATTTCAAATGAATCAGGTTTTGTTTTTCTTTCTTTTTCCTGTCAGCTTTCTTCACTGTTCAACTTTCACATCTGTACTTAGAAACCGGAAATATGAGGGTGTGATCTTGGTCTCTAAGGACACATCTTTGCTCTCGATGATCTTTCCTAATTCTCCCCTTGCTGCCCTTTTGAGTCTCATCTTTCTCTTGATTTCTTGGCTGCTGTCTCCATTGGAATTGACCAAGCAAGGTAAGTAATATCAGTAACAATTTAAGTGTCTTCAGTGTCTATGTTACAGTTGTTTATTTCTTCTGTTGCAGTGATTTTTGTCTTATTAATGATCAAATGCAATCCTACTTTGGCACTTTATTCATTCACTTTCATCAGAATTCATTGCAAAGCATTGTTACTTTCTGCCGGTAAGATGGTATCATCTGTATATCTAAGTTTTTTGGTATTTCTTCAACCAGTTTTCACTCTTCCTTCCTCTGAGTCTAGCCCAGTTTTTTGTATGTTATTTTATTTTGTACATATTAAACAAATGAGATAAAATGCACCCTTGCCTGACACCTTTGACTGTAGGAAATTCTTCTCTCTGTCTCTATTCTGTCCTGAGAGTGGCTTCCTGTTTACAATACAGGTATTGTATCAGGACAGTCAAGTGCTAAGGCACGCCCATTTCTTTCAGAGCAACCCATAGCTTTTCACGATCCAGAGTCAAAGGCTTTATTGTATTCTGTAAAACATAGATTAACCTTCTGAAATTCTTTGAAGCTCTCCAGTATCAACAGATGTTCACAGTTAGGTCTCCAGTGTCTCTTCCTTTTCTTATTGAATAGCTGGCATTTCTTCCTTCATGTAACATAGAAGCTTTCGTTGCATCACCTTGAGCATCACTTTACTTGCCATTCCCTTCCATTGTCTCATCTTAAAACCATGGTAATAATGGTGCTTGCCTACAGTAATTTTGTGAAGAGTAGATGGGATTTGACAAAGTGCCTGCTCTGTGACTCCATATTGTGTTCAGTAATGCAGTGATTATTTGTTTATATGAAACTGAGAGCATTCATTTCTCCATCAATATCCAAAGAATGTGTGTATGTCCCACAGTTCCTCTGGGGCTCTTCCCCCTGCCATAGGGCTTTGATCCAGCCTGCTGTTATGTCAGAGCTCAGGAAGTTACTTCTTTACTGTCACACAAGTGGCTTTTCCAACAATGGTAGAAGTCATAACAATGCAGAAAAGTAAAATAAAATTCAGTACTGATTATCATAGGTCATGATTCTTCATGGGAGTTTTTCACTTGACCCTTTCTTGACCTTTCTCTGTAGCCCTTGTCCCTTTGCCACATTACAGGGGCTAGTTCAGCTCCCCAACATAGAGAGCTTCTTTAATCACTTTCATTCTTACTATAGTCCAGGTCCACCAAGCCTCCAGTCTTAGAGAGGAAAGAATATTGGTTCTTTCTTAGTTCAGCGTTTGCCTTTCTTAGCTTGAATGATAATGGGATTCCTTAATTCTTTAAGGGAAGGAATTCCTTAAGGGAATTTCCCACCCCAGTTTACCATGTATGTTCTGGTATATATTCTACACCTCGATAATGCAGTGATTATACTTCTCAGGGTATTTCCAAAGTCTGGTGTTTTCAGTCTGGAATGCACTATGTTTAGAGATTCTTCTGGAATGTGTTTTAACTCATCTCACTTTCTATTTTAGCTTTTTGATAATGGCCAGATTAAAAGCTGGGCTTACAGCATTTTGTGCTCTCAGTCTTTCAGGAATAACTTCTGAACAGACCATAGACGTACCTATACAGAGTGCACACATACAGCACACATATGAAAGCATAATAATTTTTAGAGTTATTTGTGAAACTGAAAGAGCCGTGATTGTTGGGACAAAGGAAGACCACTTTTACAGCAGCTGATGTTTCTGCCTTTGTTTGAAAATTATAAGTGATGCTTCTGTAGCTTCAAATAGCTAGTGTATGACTGGGCACTCCATTAAAGATGGGAAGTGAGAAAAAGCAAAGGAAGTATAACTAGGTAAAATTTAACCCCAATCTGTGAGCAGCGCTGACCAAATTATTTCCAAATTGAAAAATATTTTTTCCTTCATTATCTTCTCAGTATGTCCTAGTAATATAAAATATATTCTTGATAGGAGACTGGATCTCTTAATGCTATTTAAAATATCTTTTCCATGAAAAAGTGAATATATTCCTCATAGACCTCAATTTATAATATGTCATAGTTAACAGTTTACCAAATCATGTGTCACTGTAAAAGGTGCCTTTTCATAATGAATTTTAAAATAAAGATAGATAAGAAGAAACTAAGGAAATTTAAAATCTTCATAGTATATTTCATACAATACTTATTTATCACTTTGAATTTACTCTTACGAAATTAGAATATTGCTTCCATTATGATTTATTAACATAGCTCTGAGTATAAGATCAAGTATTTTATCGTAGAAAGCAAGATGGCAGTGCTTCAGCTGATAAAAATAGTTTCCTTCCATTTACCTGTCCTACTAAGGCTGCTTAAATGTGATCAGTGGACCAGCCTGCCTATTGCTAGTCCACCAAGAGGTGACCACAGATTGAGTGCGTATTTAGAATCTTTTATAGCTTGAATGCCTGGCAATATCAGATTATTTGATATCAGTTTTCAATGTATTTTAAAAAGTAAAATAAAAAATTCATTCTATATTACAGATATTTGGAGAAGCAGGACCTAAAAGCCAGTTGATATTCAGATGTGTTATTTTGAATTAGTCTATTACTATATTTGAATAACAACTAAAGAAGTTCCAGCAATATAACAATATTCAGCTAAGCAATATAAATATAGTCAGCTATTTATACTAGTCAGCTATTTATATGTTAAGTAATTTATATAAACTTTTGAAGAATAATTTTTTAATGGAGGAAATGGTTAATATATTAAGCACCCAAAGAAAATATAAACAAGCATATATCAGGATATTTAAAAAGAAAGGGCTTTGGTAATTACATGTCTCATTCTGTTATTCTTATCTTTGCTTTGTAAAAGGTATTTATTTGAGTTTGTTCTTTTAGCTTTGATTTTTGCCTTTTTATTGTGCTATTTTTATGTTTTTTAATCTTAAATGAGCCATTTGGTTTTGGTTCTTCGTTAGTTAGTCTTTAATTCCTCTGTGTAACTCGCCCTGATTCTACACAGTTCTTTTTCACGTCTCCCACATACACACTAAGTGTCTCTTTTAGCAGTATCTCATAAGTAATTTTATTCCCGTGTCTCTCAAAACTGAATGTGGAAGAAAAGGACAGTTTGCTTCTTAACTAAGGGACTTTTTGTGTCTTTTCTAAGCCTACAATAGATGTTTGGTGTCACTACCATGTGCCTGGTAATGTTTTAACTATTTCATGTCTATTCTTTTCTGATATTTCAGAAAAGCATATCACATTATATCCTTTTTTATAAAAGGATACTGAGGCTCAGGGGTTTTAAATAACTCACACAAGTATGGTTGTGTCAGAGCCAAGATTTAAACTCTGGTTGTCTGTTTATAGAGTCAGTGCTGTTTACCACAGTGTGAATTACGGTTTTTATAAGAGTGAATTAATCACTTTGTTGTTTTTGTTTTCTTCCCTGTTATTGAAATACTTTTATTTTAAGCATAAGACTTAACCTATTTGTAAATAGTATATATATTTAGTCATATTAGCTTAAAACAATGAGACCCTAGTTTTGTATGCTTAAAAAATCTATTGGTTAAATAGATTTATTGAGTTAAAAGATTATAGGATTTGCTTAATCCTACAAAATCATCCAGCTCTTGTGCAGATTAACAAAAAGTAAAGCTTAAAAGAAATTAAAGCTTCTTGATTTATCTCTTTGTATGTATGGGTATAATTACTATATATTATGTTATATGAAGATATAATATTGTCCTATATTATGATTTCTAAAAATATAATTATTTAGGTTTAACCCTACCCATTGTTTAAGTTTCAGGTTAATTTTATTGATCACAGATACTAAGCACATTTTACTTTATTTACCAAACTTGATATATGATGTATGCAGGCATTGTTGAAGAAATCAGCTTTTGGTATTTACCTAAGAAATTTGTGTTGTTTTTATTGTTAATATATAACTCTAAAGAAATAATAAAAACATAATACTGTATGTGGATTTGACACACGAGTAGAAACTGTAGCCTTCTTAGTGTTTTCTTGCTTTTTCAAATATCATCTAAAAGCATTTAAAAAACTTTTTTATTATCAAAAGCCTAAGGTAAAAAATTAGAACCTGTATTATTTTTCAAATTATTTTAAAATATTGTTTGAAGACTGCAGTTTGTAGAGAGAAACACCCAGTACATTGCATCCAGTCCATTAAAACAGTAAGAAATGGAGGAGATACTTGGTTTTGATAAGTGTTCTGCCTGTTTTAACCTTGACTGCTGTTATCGGGTGGGGCGATGCTGTAGCCGTTCCATTGGCTTAGGCTTTTTCATGCTGAGAGAAATCAATACTTCGAGTGGGATGACAGAAGAATCACTTCAGAATTAAAGGTGGCTGTCACACATTGTCATTGGTTGACTTTCGTTTGCTACTGAGGTTTTTAAGCTTTCATTTTTCTAAGTCTGTTTTTCAGGAGTCTTTGTAAGATTTCTGTGGGGTTGGTTTTTTTTTCTGCCCCCCTCCTCCCCAGTTTGACTTTAAACCCGAGTTAAAGGGATTAAGTGCAAAGACCTCCAAAAGTGAAATATTGAAAAGTTGCTTAATTTTCTGTCCCTTAGGTGATTTCCCTTTCAAATGGTTTCTGATTAAACAGGTAATTTATAGCATGACTTGTAGAAAAATTGGGAGGTAAGGTAGTCCACTTCAGTGTTTATCATAAACTATATTTAGTTAATTAAAAATATAATACTCTTTAGCCAGAAAAAAGAAGGAAGGTAGAACTGTGTGTCCTGATGTGGAATGCTGTGTAGTTTGATCCCGCTCACTGTACATAGGAAATGCTTTCTACTCTTAATGGTGACCCCTCTGCCCCGCCACCGCCCCTTAGAAAACTACTGATCGGACGAAGAGGAGGTGGAAGAGAGAATTTTCTTTTATTTTATATAAGCATTTACTTTATGATTTGTTTTTAAAACATGTATGTTTTAAAAAATATTTAAAACATAATATACTTTAACTGCTTAGTTAAATTAAATGTTACTAAATTAGGAGAAGGGCCTATATAATATTTTTAAAGAGTTTAGCTTTGGATTGTTCAACTGAAATTTATTTTTATTTCACAACCATATGCAAACTTAATGAAAATTTGCTTAATAACCTTGTTTCTCATAAAACTGACTGAACTTTACTTCTAGAAACACTGTACATTTAACATGATTAATTTGCCTTCCTCTGTTGATATGTAAAGAAAATGGTTGTGAGAAGTCCTCTAAGGATTTGTCTCTAATCAAAGCCCAGTTTTGCTTCATTAAGCTAAATAGTGTAATACCGTCTGGTTTCATGGGATGACTTTTTTTTTTTTTAAGTATTTAAGTTTTTTTAGCCTTGTAATTTTTTAAACCAAACTTTGAACTTTGATATAAATGGAATCATAAAGTGTGTTTTAACTTGGTATTTTTGGTTCAACATTATGTTTGTAAAATTTATTCAGTTTGTTAAATTTTCCTATTTTCTTTTGAGTGCTGTATAATAGTTTTCCATTACATAAGCAGACCATTCATTTTTCATAATTTCTTCTGTTGATTGGCAGTTAGGTTTTCAGTTTTTAATTGTTAGGAGTAATTCTGTTTTGACCATTTTATGAGTCAGTTTTTTGGTGTATGTGCTCATGCATTCCGGTAAGGTAGAATTACTGATGTAAAATATTCACGTTTTCATTTTTAGTAGGTATTGACATACTGTTTTGCAACAGTGTGTACAACTCCTAACATCGGTATAGAGCTGTCCCATTAATTCATATTCTAATCAGCAATTTATTAGTAATTTTTATTTTAGCATTCAGTTAGTTGTGTAGTGTTACCTCATTGTGTTTTTATTTTGGATTTTATTCATGTATGAAGCTGTACGTCTTTTCTCCTGTTTGTTATGTATTATCTAGTTTTTACTTCTGTGAAGTACTTATCTGTCTCTTATCCAGTGTTTTATATTTTTTAATTTAAAAAATATTTTATTTTATTTTTATACAGAGGGGTAGGGAGGGAGAAGGAGAGGGAGAGAAACATCAATGTGTGGTTGCCTCTCACATGCCCCCCACTGGAGACTCAGCTCGCAACCCAGGCATGTGCCCCAACCAGGAATTGAACTGGCGACCCTCTGGTTCGCAGGCCAACACTCAGTCATGTGAACCACACCAGCCAGGGCTTATCCGGTGTTTTATTGGTTATTTGTTCTCTATTTTGATTTGAGGAGGGAATTTACCTATTTGGTATATGAGCTTATTTTTGCACATGAGTATTTTAACTACTTTCTTCCCTGTCATTGCGTTACCTGTTCAATTTCTAAAAAACATTAAATAAACTTTATTTAGGCACAGTTTATGTGTAATAAGATACACCCAATTAAATGTACAGTTTGATGAGTTTTGACAAGTGTGTACATCTGTGTAATTGTTATAATCAAGATATACGCAATTTCTATCATCTCAGAGAATTCCCTTGTGATTCACAGTGATCGGTTTCTCCACACATTTACATACCCAAGCTTAGGCAACTGCTCACCTGGTTTCTGTTATTATAGATAGTTTTGCATAATATACAATTTCATACAAGTGGAATTCTATAACAGGAACTCTGATGTCTGAATTCTTTTGATTAGTATAAATTTTTAATATTCATCCATGTTGTTGCATCACTAATTTGTTACCTTTTATTGCCGAGTCATATAACTTTGTTCATCCACTTGTCTATAAGTGGATATTGGATATTTCTAGTATTTGGCTCTGAGACTAAAAGAACTATGGGCATTTCATATTATATAATTTTGTGTAAATATGTTCTTTTTGAGGAAATATTTAGCAGTGGAATTGCTAGGTGCTGTTTAAGTACACATTTAAACTTACAAGAAACTGCCAAATAATTTTCTAAAGTAGCTATAGATTTTGTACTCCAATCAGCTAGGTTGGTATGACAGTTCCATCTTTGCCAATATTTGGTATTGTCGGTCTTTTTAATTTTTAAAGAATGTATACATTCTTTTAGTATGTATACAGTGGTAGCGTTTTGTGATTTTAATGTCAGTTTTTCTCTTGTGTGCTTATTAGTCATTTGTATATCCTTTGTGAAGTGCCTGTTCAAATCTTTTGCTCATTATTTTAAATTGTTTTGTCTTATTGAGTTGTAAGGGTTCTTTATATATCCTGTAAGGAAACTGTTTGTCAGTTATATGTATGGTATATGTATGGTGATTATCCTTTTCAATTTGTGACTTACCTTTTCATTTTCCAAATGGTACTTTTTAAAGAGCAGATTTTATAAATTTTGATTATGCCCAATTTTTCAATTTTTTAATGGTTATGATTTTATTTTTATGCTTACTTGAGGACATGCTTATTGATTTTTAGAAAGAAGGGAAGGGAGGGAGAGAGAAAGGGATAGAAACATTGATCAATTGCCTCTTGTACATACCGCAACTGGGATGAACCCACAACCTAGGCATGTGCCCTGATTGGGAATGAAACCTGTGACCTTTCAGTTTACCGGATGATGCTCCAACCAACCGAGCCACACTGGCCAGTGCTGATTTTCTTCTATGGTTCTTTTTATGATTTCTAGTCCAAGAATTCTCTGCCTATCCCAAGGTCATCAGATTTTTTCTATGTTTTTTCCAAAGTGTTATGGTTTTAACTTTTATGTTTAAGTCTTTGATTCATTTTGAATTAAACAGCTGATACATGACAAAAGGCAAGTTTCTTCGTTGTTTTTGTTCCTGTGGGTGGCCAGATGTTTCGGCACCATTTGTTGACAAGATTTCCTTTCTTCATTTAATAACCTAAAAACTCTCTTGATTTCTAATTGTGTAGTACGATATACACAGTATAAAATCCTACAATTTTTGTTTTTTGGAAAGTTGCCTTGCTATTATTGTTTTCTTTTCTTCATAGACATTTTATAATTAGCTTGTCAATATCCATAAAAAAGCCTGCTAACATTTTAATTACTTTTGTGTTAAACTTATTATATCAATTTAAAGAAGGTAGATGTTTTAACAATGTCGAGTGTCAAATTCTGTAAACATTTTATATTTCTCCACTTAGTCTTTAGTTTCTCTTAGCAATGTTTTATAGTTTTCATTATATAGATATGTATATTTTTCATATATTGCTAAGTATTTCATGTTTATAATATACATGTAAATTATATTATTTATCTTAATTTTGTGGTTGGTTTTTGCTAGCATATAGAAACACATTACTTTTTAGTAATGTCTTGTATTCAAGAAACTTGCCAAACTCATAAGATTTAGTAGGTTTTTTTCCCTAGAAGTCTTAAAATTGTTATATACATGAATATGACTATAAATGAAGACTCTGTTACTCCCTTGCTTTTCAAACTGTCTTTTTATTTCTTTTTGCTGCCTCACTAAGCTGGTTAGGACAACGTTTACAGTATTGAATGGAATTCATAAGAGAAGAACATAGTTGTTTTTTACCCAGCTTTAGTTGAATTATTTTCACAGATGCCCTTCCTAAAGTTTAGGAAATATCTTTCAACTCCTAGCTTGTGGAGTGGGTTTCCCCCCCTTTATCGTGAAAGGGTTTTGAATGTTATAAATTTTTTCTCCATTTTTTTATTATATGGTAAATTATGTTGGTTGATACTCTCAGACAGTAAATTAATCTTGCGTTCCATGGAAAAATTTCATTTTTCATGATGTACAACACATTTTTTATACAGTTGAATGTGTTTCGTAAGGAGTTTTGTGTTTAGTTACACAGATTATATTGATTTTTAGTTTTCTACTCCTGGAGTGTCAAATTAGTTGGCAATGTATTCTGTAGCCTCTATTATCTGGATGAGTTTAAGATTTGTATTACTTCTTCCTTAAATATTTAATATTTTCTAATACAGCCTTTAAGGCTATAAATTTTCCTTTAAATGATGCTTTAGCTAATTTCCTCAAATATTTCTAATTTTATTTGTGATTTTATCTTTAATCCATAAGTTATTTCAATACAAATTAATTTCCAAGTACTTTTGAACTCAGATATGATTTTTTCAAATATTTATATGAAAAATCGAAAGGACTTCTAAATTTATGTATCTCTGTGTAACTTCCTCATCTCTAGTAGTTTGTCCTTCAAATTATGATTTTATCTTTTCAATAGGCATCTTTAATCTTGTTTCACATGTAAAAGCTACAGTAGAAATATATCTCTTGGCCTTTGAAAATGTCTTGAGGATAACTGAGGAGCAGCGTATAATCTGAGTGTATCTGGCATGTAGGATGCATAGGTAAGCATTTTGAAGGGTAGTCTGCTGCATTAGTGCACTGTAGGAGACACAAGTTCTAGGCAGTAAAATTTAGTTTTAATTGTTAAATATTTTAGACCATCATGTACTCTTTTGAAAGAATTTTGGGTATATAAATGTAAATTTGTCTGTGCTTATACCAAAATAAATTCTTCTAGAAGTGATGCTGGGGCTGTCTATAAGAAGACAGTTAAATATTATTTGCTTAAGAGGACAGTTAAAGACTATTTGAAGAGCTGAGTTTTGAACTTAGAAAGATCTGTATAAGGACAGTAGTAAGAGTGATGTAGAGGTTTTGCTAAAATTGAATGGCGTATGAAGTGAGGGAAATAGGAAGTCACTGATGATAGAAGGTTAAAAAGCTTGCCCTTTGAAGTGTAACAGCATGTTTGGAATACAGATGGTGGCTTCAGTTTTGCACATATTTAATGTTAGGTGTTTTTTGGATGATTAGATACTATCCTACAGATAGACATGTGGGAACAGTTTAGGAAAACAACTGTCTGATATGAAAAATTTGAAAGCTGTGTTCAAATTGATAATAGTAGATGATATGGGAGTAGATGATTTTGCCATAATAGATGTCGCAAAGCCGTGCCCAGACAAAACCCAGCTGTCTTCAGCAAGACCAAAAACAAAGGCAGTGCTGGAATTCCTGCTCCATCTTAAAAATACCATCCTTTGGATCCTAAGGTGGGTGCCATGTGGTCACTCAGGTAGCTTAGCTTGTTCCCAGCTGCCCTCCTGCTTCAGGCTCCTCCTGGAGGCTGCGTGTGGAGCTGGCACCACCATTGGCCACGTGGTTTCTAGGGTCACAAGGTTTTGTGTTGCTGGCTGGCATGCATGCAAAGGCACCAGCAGATGCGCCACCGGGTCAGCAAGACGGAGACAGATGGGGGCAGGGGAGGGGGGGAGAGAGAAAGAGCGGGAAGAGGGAGAAGAGGGGTGGGAGATAGGCGGCGGGGAGGGAAGGAGAGACAGGGAGAGAGTGGGGGAGAGAGAGAGACTTTTCTCCTGGAAGCCATGGGCCATGTGTTGGCTAAGGTCATGTGGCCCTTGGAGAGGACAGGGCAGTACACCTTTCTAGTGCAGGTACTGAGCAGCAGCCACATGCAAGAGAGAGGTTTCTTTGTTCCCCCGGATTTATATTAGTTTTGGATATGGGATAGACTGGTGCTTTCTCAGAATGACCAGTTAACTTCCTAAACTTTTGTATGCTTTGGGTGGGTCCACCTCCCATCCATTCTCTTCTTCCCCTCAAGGTAGACTGACCGGCATCTTTGGTCCAGCACCTCTCTGTGCTCCCATTTTAACTTCTATTGTACACCTGTCCACCCTCCCCTCGTCCCATGCCCAATCTGGTACCAGAGGGGGGTAGGAGGGCTTTTTAGCTCCTATCCAACTATCTTGCAAGGCTTGCGTGTGCTCAATGTGAAAACATCCTCCTGCTGTCATCTTGCCTGGGATGGGGTACATGCACTCGGTTACCTGGGCAACATTGTCTGCCCACAGGCGGGCTGCGAAACTCAGTTCCCTTGCCATGGCCTTGGGCAGTTTGCAGAGGAATTGTCTGGCTGCATACCACTCCCTCAGTGCCATTGTCCAGGAGTCTGGACAAACTCTATCAATATGACCACCAAGAAGGATGATTAGAGGTGACAGGAGGACACTAGAAGAATCTGCTTGATTTTTTTTTTTTTTAAATCCTCACCCAAGGACATTTTTGCATTGCATTTTAGAGAGAGAGGAAGGGAGAGAGAGAAACATCGATGCGAGAGAGAAGCATTGATTGGTGGCCCCCCATATGTGCCAGGACTGGGGATTGTGTGTGTCTGGACTGGGGACTGAACCTAGGCATGTGCCCTGACTAGGAATTGGTACAATAACCCTTTAGTTACGGGATGACACTCCAACTGATAACCCACACTGGCCAGGGCCAGGAATCTGCTTAATTTTCAGTTCAGGTCTCTTTAAGAATTCTTTAAGAATGCAAAGGACAAAGAGTAAAGTTAGGTAGTGACATAGCATGCGGAACGGAAGACTAAATGTGATATTACCTTTATTTCTTTATTTACATGTGAAGAGCCAGAATAGTCAACTTGAGTTATAAATTGCCAGTCTAAATTGTTTCTCCTTTTGATTATTTGTTTGTAGTCTCCCTACAAGTAAGTGAATTTCTTTTAAAAAGTAGGTTTACTTATGTTATCTTTATTTATTAATGCTTTGGTAAAAAATCTTAGATTTCTTAAGCAATAATCAAATATATTTTAATTGTTAGTTCCCAAGATGCCTGTTTCATTTCTTTTTAGATTCAAATATTTTTGTGGTCATTGTCATGATGTCATTACCTAGTTTATGTGTTGCTTACACAGGAAAACAGAAAAGTTGATACGAAGTAAAATTGAGTGAAAGTATTAGACCTGACCCTTGATATTATTAATAGATGGTACATTTTGGTAGATGTTCTTGGAATACCTCAATTCAACCTTTAAACATAAGCACACACACATATACACACATATAACCCACCAGTAATAACATGTATTTGATCTTGGAACAGATATTCCTGATCTGTACCAGACTTTGAATGATATATCACATGTAGTATATATCATTGGTTTTTAATAAGAACGTGTTCAATTTACATTTTAAAGATATTTTAAAAAATAGATTCAAGTTCATTATATCTTTACAAACCATTCTTGTTTGTTTTCCTTTGATCATGTATTAAGGTCAGATGTGACTCTAATATTCCACAATGAGACAGAGATTGATAATCGGAAAAGAATAGCACTTTACTGTGATTTATATATATAGATTTTATGTCAGGTATGAAAAGTTGCTGTTTAAATTGTAAAGGAGAATCCATTAAAGAGCACTTCAGACCATTTTACTATTTAGCTTACCTTGGACTCCTTTGAGGATTATGCCGTTTCAAGCAAACTTTAACAGCTTACCAAATGTTTACAAAATGTAACTTGAAAAAATTAAATTATTTTTAATATAATATGCTATTAAGTAATGGATTTTTGTAATTTTAGTACTTTTTAGTATGAACATATATGGTATTTCAGGGTAGTATAGAAGCCAGTGATTTTCTAATTTCTATCAATAGTTAAATTTCCTCTTATGATGTTAGACAAAGGCAGATTATGGATACATAGGGAATGTTGTAGATACAAAATTCTGCAAACGCCTACCCTTGTGTCCTGTTTGTCTCAAGATGTGGTTGGGTTAGGTGTGATGTAGCCTCTAAGTTGCCGCCTAGCTCTCGGATAAACCTCTGCGGGTATCGTGTGACGGTTGACATGTTTATTCCATGTAATGATTCTCTGGTTATCTTCACTTAAACTACTCTTCATTTATGTATTTGTTGATCGTTTTCTTTTATTGGCTCAACTTTTGTTTTTGGCAAGCTAAACTACCCTGTGGTTTACTTGGCTCAGTCTTTTAACGTAGCATGTGACAATTACCCGTAAATTCTTATAAATTAATCTAGTTCCCAACATGATTTATTTTATCCACATGATGGTTTAGATAAAAGTACTAGTTTTCATTTACTAGTGTTTTTAAAACTATACTCTCAGAGGTTGTCCAAAATCTTCTAATTGTTCAATTTTTAGAGCCATTATAATCCTTTCATTTTACACATGAGAACAGTTTGACAAAGGAGCTAAAGTGAGTTAAATACCCAAGTCTGACAGGAGATACTACCAAAGATGATACTTGAATCTGATTTTTGTTTTGCCTCTCACTCTTAATGTTTATTCACATATACAGGGTTGGGCAAAATAGGGTTTACAATTATGAGTAAGTTTATTCTTGTCTTATTGTTTATTAATTATTGTATTATTTATTTGTATTATTTCCATATGAACAACTGTAAATCTACTTTTGCCCACCTCTGCATATTATATGACAGGGGCCCCAAAACACCTGGAATTCATTTATAAAAAATCGTGTATTTATACTTACATGTTTAAACTTCAGTCACCTTCAAAGTACTCTCCATGTGATACAATACACCTGTCAAGATGTTTTTTTCCACTGCTCAAAACTGTTTCTGAACTCATGGACTTTGATGCCTTTTAGTGCTTCTGTGGTTTTGTTTGTTTGTTTGTTTGTTTGTTTGTGTCACCTCTTCCACATCTGCAAATGTTTCCCTTCGAGGACTTTTTTCCTTCAGGGAAAGAAAAAAAGCCTCTAGGGAGAGATCTGGTGAATAGAGAGAGAGGGACACAGGATTCATGCCATTTTTGGTCAAAAACTGCTAAACACTTAGCACGGTATGGGCAGGAACGTCATAAATCACCCATCATGAAACGGGCAAACACATAGAAAGAGTCTTAAAAAAAATTGACTGAAGCTGAATGCAGCCTCTCACAACAACACCAGTTGGCGCAGTGGTATAGATGGGTTCCACTCACCTAGCGGGGGAAGGCTGTACTACAAGGGGTCTGCCGTCCAGAAGATAATTTTGGTGTTTTTTGGGTATGTACCCCCTTGTACATTTTCCTGTACATAATACTTTGATTCTTAGTGGCAGTATTTAATACTCATTATGCATTTCAGAGTTTCTTCTACATTTTTTCTTTTATTTTCACTTGAGCACATGCTTATTGATTTTAGACAGAGGGGCAGGGAGGGACAGAGAGAGGGAGAAAAACATTGACATGAGAAAGAAACATCAATTGGTTGCCTCTGTACGTGCCCCGACTGGGGGCTGAACCCGCAACCTAGGCTCGTGCCCTGACCTGGAATTGAACCCATGGCCTTTTGGTTACAGGAGGATGCTTCAACCAACTGAACCACACTGGCTAGGGCTCTTCTACATTTTTGTATTTGTATTTTGTACTTGAGTCAAACTGCGCTGCCTCTCCCCTCCTTAAGTTGACCCCTGTTTTTGTGTCATTCCTTTGCTTTAAGGTTCTCTTTATTTCCATCCAAGAATGACTTATCTTCTCAGAATCTTCCATTTTTTGGTCTTCTTCCTAGTGTTTTATATATTTCTCTTATTATTTTTTGTTAAACCCTCTTATTAAAATCATCTTTAGCTTCAGTGATTTAATGTCAATGACATATACTTTTATTACCACTTCCTTCCTCCCAATCTAGATGGAATAGGGATTCTCCAGGGCAAAGGCTATCAAGGTAATTTGATTTTGATCTCTATAGCCAAGTGTTTTGCACAGACTAAGAGGCATTTGTTTTTTTGTGCATGTACATAAACACTATATCAGCTGGGTTGCTTTTTGTGTTAGGAACACAAAACCTAATTCATACTGGCCACAGTAAATGAACAGCAGCTTATAGGCTCTCATAAAAAGTATAAAAAAAGTGTCATAGAATGTTTAATGGTAGGCTGTTCTCTGATCCAGAACTTCATGATTTCATTTGGAATAAGCTCTGTATTTCTGTAATTCCCCTGGGTCTGATCCCTTTGGGTTTTGCTTCAAACTCAGGCTAGCTTCCCTCACAGTACAGAGAGAGCTTTCAACACTTCTGGAATTATGGACCTCCTCTTTTATACTCAAAGAGTAAGGAAGGACCAACAAAAACCCTGACCACTTCTTTTAATGAACCATTTAGACCAAGTACCTTCCCAGAGCCAGGCTGTCCGTGTGGACACGGTTTTACTGTCATTGGTTTAGGAAAATTTCGACCCACTCTTATTGCAAAGACAGTGCTGGGGGCAGTGTATGACAACAATCTATCTAGGTGTCACTGGTATACGTAGGAAAGGTGGCAGTTGTGATGGCTATCACATACATAAACTAGTAATATTTGCTCCAACATCAAATTTTTGTTACCTGTCATAAGTTGTGCATACATATGTGCGTGAGCTTGCATTGGGAGGGTGGTGACCAATAGACCCTAGGAATGGAGTCAAGAATCAAGTATACATTAATTTTTGCCTTTTGTATTTTAAGGAATTAACTAACTAGGTAGTAGAGTGTTATAAATGTGATACCACGAGTACATGAACTCCAGAAGAAAAGAAAAACATCTTGGAAACTGGTGATTGTATTGTATTTGATTACTGGTGAATCCTAAATTTTTTTTTGGCAAAACTGATAATATCTAAGACAGTACTTTGTAAACTGTATGTGTAAATCAAGCCAGGAGCTTATAAAAATCTAGATTCCAATTTAGTAGGTATGGAGTGGGACTTAAAATGCTAAATTTTTCATGAGTTTCTAGGTGATACCAGTGCTTTTGGTTCATTTTGCATAGCTAGGGTTTAAGAGCCCATAATGTTTTTGGCATTTTCTAAAGGTGTTGATAAGTTGCTCAGTTTACTATTGCAAACCACTGTAGTCTCCTTTCTGGACCCCTGCTGTGGCCTTGTAACCAGTGTCTCTGCTTAACTTTTCGTATCTCACTATATTCCATTCTCTAAATGGCATCTGTAGTGATCATTTTAATATATAAATCAATGAATCACTCCACTGCTTAAAACATTCTACCGGTATCACATTGCATTAGAATAAAGTCTAAACTCCTTAGCACAACTACACAGTACTAAATGAGGCAACCGCCTCACTTCAAATGTGTGTCCTCCTTCCTCTTCCTCCCTTTGCCTGGAGTGCTTTGCAGTCCCCTTTCTGCTATTTGTAATGTGGGCTCTCGCAGCTCCCCTCGATTGGCTTCTTCTGATTATTCAGGTCTCTGCTAAAATATTAATCACTTTTGAGTGTATTTTGCAAATGAATTCAGAGAAGTAAATTCTTGGGGTATTGTTGTACTGATAGTATGTCACTACATCTCAAGTTAATTCAGTTAATGAAGAATACAAAAGTAACCTTACATGTTTGGGTGGACGTGGGCAAAGGGGGAAAAGTGGGAACAACTGTTAATAGTGTAACCAGGGGTGTCCAACCCGCAGGCCTCGTGTGGCCCAGGGTGGCTATGAATGTGGCCCAACACAAAATCGGTAATTTACTTAAAACAGTGTAAGATTTTTTTGTGATTACATGTCACAGTGTATTTAATGTGTGGCCCAAGACAACTCTTCTTCCAGTGTGACCCAGAGATGCCGAAAAGTTGGACACCCCTGGGTCACAAACAATGAGAAATAAAGAAAAAAATGTTTGGTTGATTCAACTCATATTAGAGGTTATTTCATGATGCATTTTAAAGTTTTTTTCCATATTTTTATAGGGTTAATAGATGTTTACTTTTTTCTGTTCAAGTCACTCTGTGCCCAGTATTCTGCAGACAAGCGAGAAGATGAGAAGATGTGCGATCATTTGATAAGAGCAGCTAAATATCGAGACCATGTGACAGCAACTCAACTAATCCAGAAAATTATCAACATTCTCACAGACAAGCATGGAGCCTGGGGAAATTCTGCAGTCAGGTAAAGTGATACCTTCAGGATTTGGCCACTGGTATTTTATAAAGGCCTAGATTTAGATAAACTGCTTTGGATATGATTAAGGCCAAATGAAGAACAGAGTAATTTAATTTTGCATTTTATCATTTATGAATTTGAAGCACAGGGAAAGGAGAAAGCCAGTATGGATACAGTTATGGATTTTTGTAGATATTTCATTTCCCTCAACTATTTCTAAAAAATACTCACTCATGTATTTATTCATTTTGACGTGAACTTTCAGGAAAATAATTAATGTAAATGATTATATTAGCTACATCTGAATTTATATAAATACAGTCTTTTATTTGAAGATTAAGAAACTATTGTATTTTGCTGTGTCTAATGCACACTTTTTGCCCAAATTTTTGAGGGGAAAATAAGGGTGCACATTATACATGGGCGTAATGATTACATACCATGGGTATAATAACAGGTATAATAATCCCGTGTATAATGCACACAAGACGTGGGAGTGCATTATACACAGCAAAATACAGAGTATTTCTTATTTATAGTTTTGAATTTTTAATACATAAATTTGAAAACATAATATGTGTTGTTTGGTGAGCTGCATTGCAAATTGTGAGAGTATGATGATAAAAATATGGTTAAGTGCCCTTTTAAAAATTTTATACACTATATCTACCTTCTCATAAGATTAACAAATTGAACATGTTAGTTTTGATTCTAAACTGTAGAAACAAAATAATTAAATTACCTTCTAGGACCACAGAACTTAAATTGTTAAATTTAGTCTCATTTGAATATTTTATGCTACACATCTTAGAAATATGCTTTGACTCATTTAAGTAATGTTAGTGAAAAAAGTTATATAACTTGTCATTAGATATGTTTTTAATTCCACATTTCTGTATAATTTTTGTAGAAGACAACAAAAAATGGAAATAGTCAATTGCTTGTATATTATATGTAGGTATAATGGTTTTCACTTGTATTTTAAGCAACTTAATTTAAGCCTAGCTTAGATATCTAAATCTAGCTTTAGAAATTTTCCAGTGAATAGAAAATAATTCAATTTTTTTTAAAGCTAAACTTTAAATTATTTGAGCTGAAAGATACTTTTTATGGATTTTTAAAAACTGAATTTATTGCGGGTAACCTTGGTTAATAACATTA